>OMLM01001679.1:76755-93058 GCA_900302695.1 Helostoma temminkii | reverse complement strand
AAAAAAAAAGTAGAAGTATCTTCTAAAACTAATAATTGGTTGTGCCACCCATGGCTACAACAACTGCAATCTTTCACATGACTGTGGAGGAATTTTGGGTCACTCCTCCTTTCAGAATTGTTTTAATTGAGCCACAGGAGCACGAATGGCCTGTTTAAAGTCATTCCACAGCATCTCATTTGGATTTAAGTCCAGACTTTGACTAGGCCACTCCAAAATCTGTTTCAGATCACTGTCCTGCTACATAACCCAAGTGGGCTTGAGCTTGAGGTCATTTTCTGGTAGAGCTCAGAATTCATGGTACTAACAATTAAAATCCTGAAGCTGCAACCCCAGACCATCACACTACCTGTTTGACTGTTGATATGATGTTCTTTTTATGAAATGCTGTGTTAGTTTTACACCAGGTGTTATGGGACATACGCCTTCCAAAAAATTAAACTTCATCAGTCACCAAAAGTCTCGGGGATAATCAAGATGTTTTTAAGAAAAATTTAATCAGCAGTGGCTTTCGCCTTAAAACTGTTCCATGGATGTCTCTTTCTTATTGTTGAATCATGAACCCTGAACCTTAACTGAGGCAAGTGCGGCCTGCAGTTCTTTAGATGTTGTTCTGGGTTCTCGTTCTTGTTCTCGATGAGTCGTGGTTGTGCTCTTGGAGTAATTTTGGTAGGCTGCCCACTCCTGGGAGGGTTCACCACTGTTCCAGGTTTTCTTCATTTGTGGACAATGGCCATCTCTCACTGTGGCTCACTGTGGTCCCAAAGCCTTAGAAATCTTGAATTTCTTTCATGGCATGATATGTTGCTGTTTGAGATCTTTTAGTGTTCTTTACTTTGTCACACAGCTTCTATTTAAGTGGTTTCTTGATTCAACAGGTCTGGCAGTAATCAGGCCTGGGTGTGGCAAGTGCAAACTCATCCTTAACACAAAAAATGTCATTAAACACAGTTTTATAATCTATGATTTAGCAAAGGGGACAGTTACTTTTTCACACAGGGGCAGGCAGGTTTTGTTCCTTAAATAAATAAAATCATCATTTAAAAACGGCATTTTGTATTTATTCGGGTTATCTTTGTGTAGCGTTAAAATATGTCTTGTCATCTGAATCATTAAATTGAATTATACAAAAAAGACTTTTTCACAGCACTGCATACTACAGTGTTGGATGGAAATTTGTACTACTACAAAAGCTGCACATGATAACTTAATAATGAATTTTTTTCTATCTTTTTATCTTTCTGTGTTCGATTCAGTCTTTTCTGGCGTTGGCAAGAGACATACTACGCAAAGACAACAAGAAATTGGTGAGTCAGAACAGATCTGTTTTATCAAATAATTATATTCTGTGATTATTAGACTGTTACTTCATGTCATACTATAGGTGTCTATAAAGTTTTTGGTCTGTGTTTCCTTATGTGATAGGGCTTCACCGGCCGAGAGGTGAAAATCACGAGCAGTACAGAGCAAACATCTTCCAAGTGTGTTCTTCTTTAGACATGATGCCAGCCAGCATACACACTATCAACACAAGAACACATTAGTATGGCTGGGGAGAAATACAGCACAACAAGTTAGCTGTCTCCATCTGGTGGGCTCTAATGGCTACATACAGGCGCTACTGTATATTTTTATACTTAATTGATATTCCTTTTACAAGTGTTTTTATTTTTGTTCCCCAACAAAATTCTTTTTTGGATTCTTTTTTGAGATAGAACCTGCATTTACACATTTACTTTAACATCCACTGTTTAAAAACCAATCCCCACAATGTTTGGTACAGCTGTATATTTCTATTTCCTCTCTGTATTACTCTGAATTATCACCATTATGACCTAACAACAGCACTGCTTAATGTTTAAAGACCTTCAACTGTGTTTTTAAAAAATCCTTCTGGACTGGGTAACTGTAAAAAAGGTCACACACACACACACACACAGAGTTTAATGGATTTAACTTTCCGTTGCAGTAATTTCTTACACGTGAGCACATGCATTAGTAGCATTTAGGAATGGAAAACCATTTTGCTTCACATACACTAAGCATCTTTGGAAAATATTTCTCACTCTTAAATTGATGGACCTAATTGTATCTCGTAGATTCGGTTATATGGACTGCATAATGGTGTTTGCAATGGACAGAAATGTTCATCGCAAATTTCATTGCAATCTAATTCTATACCATGGAAATGTCCTGGTTACAGCCCATAAGAAACTGAAAACATTAATGCATTAAACACAATCATTTTGCTAGTTTGTTCAAGCGAAACAAACCCTGGTGTGAAGCTCTGCTTAATAGATGAATGGTTTGAGAAAGTGTAAGATAGGAAGAGAGAGGTGCAATATGAGAAGATGAGTGGAGAGATGATAGAATGATGGATAAAGCAAGTGGACAGGATATGAGAAAGCAGTGGGAAGCAGTGGGAAGCAGTGGTGCTCCCATGTCCCTCATTTTGAATTGATTTAGTAGGTCTTGCCTTTTATCTGAAGTGCCTGGTAAATCTCTTACTAAACAATGCCACACATTAGCTACATCAGACAAGCAATCTCTCTGTTCAGATCATTCAAGGTGCTCATCTGATTGTGACAAGTATTTTTCTGCTGCATAGATACACTGTATTTTCTGTCTTTTTAAACGTGCCACGTGACTTTGTATGTAGTTTATGCACCTGCAGCTTGCTAAATAAAAATGCAAAACAGTGCGTGTGTGCGTTTTTATTTGTTCATTTATTTATGTAGACCTATACTGCAGATTTATAGACTGTAATGTAATATTAAACATTATTAGCTGTATTTAATGGCTTTATTTATGGTTAATAAATAGTATACTAGTGTCAGCTATTCTCAGTTGTGCATTTCGTAGATATAATAAAAACTAATGCAATTTAAAACAGCAGCCCTGTAATAATTCCTCTCTTCATGAAGGTGATCATTTTTGTTCAAACAGATTCAATTGATCATTTTGAAATCGTTTGTGGTATGTGGTTTGTAATAAAGCATAAATAAAAGCTAGTCAGGCACCTATAAATTAAGTTTTTAATAAATTTTACTAATTTTATTTTACAAAACTTGGAAGTCCTGAAATGAGCAGTCAAACAGTAGATGGGAGTCGCCTAAAAATCACAACATGGCATGCTGAGAGAGGGCTTTCCACAGCCTGGGAGCCCAAAGGTGGTCTTATTAATGGCTTATAACTTATCTCCAAAGCATTATGAATTATTAATCAGCACTAGAACCACGAATTACTGCCTATAAAACCTTGTTTTAAAGTGTCACCAAATTGTTGCTCGTTATCTAGGTTACTCCAGGCACCTGTGGGACACCCAGGACCGCCTGTAGCCTTCTTCTGAACTGCTATCCTCCCGGTACAGCACCACTACACTTGCTGCAGCAGCTGGAGCCTGTCGCTAAGCAACTCCCCAGCATCAGCACCATGGCGGGGTGCGCGCGCTCTGCCGCATCTTCGAGTTGCCCACACGTCCTGCGTGCCTTGTCATCACGTAGAGCAGGTTTTGGTTTGCAAACATGATACAGTGCTCCGCCAGTGTCAGAGCTTTGCTGAAGAACAGAGGAAAGGCGTGAGGGCAGCAGAGGGAGGGGCGACCGAAAAGAAGACATACAAATGAACTTGGCTTGGTTTAAGTTTGTTACCGGATATCCAGAGTATATGTGCGCTATTATAGCCTTTAACAGGCTATGTTGTTATGTTCATGTGACGTTTGGTGGGAGGCAGTAAACGTCCGGGATACATACACACGGTCTGAACGGGATGCCCGCGTGACTGCAGGGAGGAAAGAGGCGGCGGAGGTGGAGGAAGAGGGGGGCCTAGGTGCGTGTGGACCACCGCAAAATCCCCGTGCTGGAGTTGTCAGAAATCGAAGAAACATTCACCTCATCCCGGCTGCTGTTTGTGGTGCAGTTGTAACACCTAAAGAAGATATTTATTCCCTGTTCATGTCGAGGTGATTGGTCTCCCTTCCTGATCTTCGGGCTTTGATTTTCACACCGTCTTTTTATTTCCCGTGACACGATGAGGACCTAACATAAGGTCGCGAGAAGGGAGCGCGCATGTTCGCATTTTGCTCCTCCTGAGTGGACCAACCGGGTCATGTCATCGCTGCTGGGGGTGAAACAACGACAGATCAACTGCTTTCTTGGGATGCTTCAGAATTTGCGGCCTGCATGGGTCTCCAGTTACCGCAATGCCACGGGCAATAGGAGGGAGAGGTGGTAGAGCAGGGAGCAGGAAAAAGCAAATGAATACAACGATAATGTAACAAAAACATCTGTGTGCTTGTGTATAATCAGAGAATGACTAGGCATGATACAGACCGTTCTGTATAGGCTGTAGTAATCTGCCAAGAAGCTGCATGGGATGAAACAGACACTGTACTGACTAAAGCGGTCTCAGTATCATGGCTGAAATGTCAAATGAGGCGAGTACGGAGGCTGTGAGTTTGTAGTGGCTGCTCATTTCTCAACTTTCTGCTGACAGAGTTCTTGGACTCACTGACTTGACTGTAGTGTGCACCATGGGGCATTGCGCAGCACCTATGGCACCTGCCAGTGGAGAGCTTGGTGCATGATTGTGACAAAGTGGAGCTCTGATTTACGTCTTTCCCCTCTTTGACTCTGCTGTGCTTCTACCCACACAACTGAACTTTGTTTTATGAGAGTAAGTCACAAACAGACAAGCCTAACATGCCTTCGCCGTCAGACTCCAGCAGCGTGGCTTCGGCTTCGGGGTCTCGAGGGTGGTCAGACAGCCGTAGGGGCATGTCAGGCCGGGGGCCTGGTGGTGCAAGGCTGCTCCTGTACCTGGGGCTGTGCCACCTGGCTCTGGGGGCCATGGTCCTGGCCTTCTCTTTCACCAGCATGGCCTTCACTTCCTCAGCCCGCGTGAGGCAGTCTTGTCCATTTTGGGCCGGCTTCTTTGTAAGTGTAGTCTGACAACATACAGCATTTAGGTTTAAATGAGAGATGTTAAAAAGTGTGTTCTTGTGTCTTCTTATAGGTGGTGGCATCAGGAATAGTTGGAATAATCTCATGGAGGAGACCTCTGACATTGGTGGTATGTATAGTTCCATCTGATAAAAGGGCAATCAAGCCTCTAAACTAAACGTGTTGCACCTTGTGCAGTTAAGCAGGGCTGGATTACCATTAGGACAAAGAGTCCCCCACAAGGGTCTCAAAAGTCATTTGACATATTTCATAATAAATAACTCTCAATACAACACTAGAAACACTGAAGTGAAATTAAAAAAAAACAATGTCACAACAAGATCCATTTAGAAGCTAATGCTGATCAGTAGATTACTGGATGGAGTGTACTGAATTGTATTGAGCACTTTAAGGACTTATCTATCTTGGCTTGAAAGCTGTGGTTCAGAGTTTATACTTGACCTTGTAAACAGCAGGTGAAAAGTGACTGGGCATGAAGGTGGGCACTATTTTTATTTTTTTTTACCTTGTCTGTTGACGAACTCTAACAACATAATCTTTAACACTGTGTACTAAAAAAACCTTGACTCTGTGCTCCTCCACAGGTGTCACTGTTCATGCTGCTGTCTGCAGTTTGTGTGATCCTCAGTCTGGCTGGCTCCATGCTTTCCTGTCAGAACGCACAGATGGTCAAGTCTATGATCACCTGCCAGGTACACAACATTTTGCAAGTGTTGTATTCTGCTTCATGCTGAAATGTCCTTCTAGCCAGATGCACGGGGAACGTGCCAGGAATTGTTTTAGGTTGGAGGAATATGTTTTTAGTGTGCAGACTCTCTCTGTATGTGTGTAGGTGGAGAATGGTCTGTGTGTATGTTGCGCACCCACTCAGTCCTGCTCCATCACTGAGGAGGAGACCCTGGTACTCTACCTGAATGCTGACTGTCATTCACTCAGACATCAGCTGAAGGTTGGTCTATTTGAACATACAACTTTGATTTTGTTTAATATCAGTGAGTTGTAGGATTGTGATTTGTCTGAATGCTCATTTCTTCATAGGACCTTTTGTTCAGTGCTTGTGGCCTCAGTATTCTCTCCACCATCATCTGCACTCTGTCCACTGTGACCTGCAGTATCCACATATTCTCCCTGGACCTTGTGCACCTGGTGAGACACAGCACAATTTACATTTACTAGACTGTTTCCCTACAACATGTACTCAGCAAATCAACTGTGCTGGGAGATTAGGAGTTACATTTTAAAAACATCTTGCACTAATGTTATAGCCTATGGCTGTTTGGCTAATCTACAATCTTTCTCACTCTCCCCGCCTAGTTGGCCCCACATCGTTCTCGTTCAGTCAACCCAGAATGCACCACTCCTCAGGATGCCTTCCTCACTAACATCATGGATTTTGAGGAGTTTGTCCCCCCCATCCCTCCACCCCCATACTATCCTCCTGAGTACACCTGCAGCTCTGAAACAGATGCTCAGAGGTAGGCTTTCCACACAGAGAGAAGCCAACACTCATCCATATTAGCACCCTAGTGGAGCACAAACATATTGGATCGACTGTAAAAATTATTGTTGTTTTTGTATTATTGTCTAGTATCACCTATAATGGCTCAATGGAGAGTCCTATTCCCTTGTACCCCACTGACTGCCCTCCTCCTTATGAGGCTGTGATGGGACAGAGAGCAGCCAGCCAGGTGCGCATGTATCTGTGATGAGTGTGTGTTTGGTACAAGTGTTGTACCTGGTGACGATTCTGATTCTTGTCTTTTGTGACTGTGAAGGCAACAATGTTTGACCCCCATGGCATCGAGCTGTCCGGAGAGAGAGGAACTTCTACTGCCTTCAGTGGAGAAGGTGACTTTATCTAAAGTTAATAAGCGGGTGACTTTAGCAGAGTTAACTGGATATCTTCAACAGCTTTATCCTTTTTAGTAACAAGTTCCATCTTTTGTACCTATCCTTCGATTGTAGCTCCTAGGAAACACAAAATGTCTGTCACTGAACATACCCAGTTTTAACTAAGTCAGACTGCTGAAGCCTAAAATTTAGTTTAGATAAACATTTTAAAAATGCATGCTATGAATTTTGTCCCCATGATATACATAAAGGTCCAGAATGAACAAAACGAACAATTAAACCAAGTAAAACCTGTTTCAGCTTTCATATGGACACCTCACTATTATTTTAAGAAATGCTAAAAAAAATGTGAACCTCTCTTAACAGTGTAAAATCCTGCGTGAACACAAACTTTGCCTATCACACAGCATACTGTACACTTCAGAGAATACGGTTATGTAGATGTGGGTCTCCATAATTAAATGATGACTTTTTTATTTTTCTTAGTGTCCATGGACAGTGGATCTCTGCTGATGTCAGAGATTGTGGACATCCCTGATGATTCCTCCCCATCAGAGGACTCCTGTCTGATGGAGATTGGGCTAAGGAACCACGGAGAGAGGGGCAATAGGTCTACTGGTGAAGGGGGAGAGAGGGGAGACGGAGGGGACTACATCAACTTCCATGGTTCTTCATCTCAGACACCAGAGAGCCCTCTTGCAGGAGGACCGAGAGCTAGACGCTTCCTCAGAGGAGAGAGGTCCAACTCCTGCTCTTCACCCAGCACAGCTACTACCACATACAAGTGATGACATACACCTTACAGAAATGATTTTGTAGATAATGTTTTTAAAGTGCAACAATCTTGACATTTTATGTTAAAAAATCAAGGTTAAAATCCAGGTTTAACCCTGCAGATTGCACAAGCATACACAGAATTATTATTTTGAACTCTCCCATAATTATTCCTCAGGTCCCCAGTATTACGTCATCAGGCCATGTTAGCTAGGAGCTGTTCACAGCTGGAAGCAATAGGTGGCTCCACCTCTCAACAGCGATGTTCAATCCCGGAGATTCGAGTTCGACCCTCCTCTCCCTTACGCCTTGGACCTGCCTCAGCCTCATCTGTTCCTCCCACTTCATCCTCCTCAGCTACCAGTGAGCAAGGTGAGGGTAATGGACCAGCACTCCCACACCAACCACTTTACCTTCGACGAAGGGCAGGGAAGAGTGAGAAAGAGGGACAGAGAGTGAGAAGGAATAGTGAAGGCTTCCTACGTCTTGTGAGGTCACACAGTGAACCAGGACTCGGATCTTCGACTGATACAGGTGATTCAGACATCAGCTTGAACACATCTCTTAAGTTTTACAGTTTCCACAACCTGATTTTTCTTTCCCTCTTCTGTAGTTGACTTTGGTTCTGGGGGCAGCAAGGCATCCACAGACACAGGTAAGAGCTTTGTTCCAAGGCATTTAAAATGCAGTGTTGAGTTGTCACTGCACCACTCATCTTTTCTGTCCATATTTACTATTGAGTATGTAATTAATTAAGGGGGATAGCCCAAAATAAAACATGTCTAATTTTTAATGAGACATATCTCAATGCATTTGCAGTTAATGGCCTTCATTTATTAAACCCTGTTAGACATTAATGCAGTTAAGCACCAATGCAAATACCCAAATCTGTCTCCATATGCATGTAATTTATGAAACTCTTACTCAACATCTAAATTAGCGGTGATTTGTGTAAACACTGATTAATGAGATTCTGCTGTGAACACAATAATGTGGCTCAGAAGCTCCTTATTTAATGTCAGATGAAATTGTCTGATATATGAGTGTTTGTTGATCTTAAGAAAAGCTTACCGAGCAGAGTTCACATACAGAACATGACTTGCAGTATGTAATGAATAAAGGATGGGTACTTGGCTTCACTGTGGAAAAGATTTTAAGTACCACACTTTTAAACCTACGTTGGCACATTTTAAAATAGCATAATAGTATTATTCATTGTTGCAGAGCATGAGTGTATCTGTTTTATATAATGTAAATATGGTTCCATACACTGTGCAACGTATATGCCCACAGTTGTGACAGAATAAAACCAATAAACACTGTCAGAGAAATTAGCATAGATCTAATGAAGATCTGTTGCTTGCTTACACTTTGTGTTTGTGTTGTTTGATAGTGTGACTGATTTGTTAATTTGGCCTGGGATCTCTCTGAATTTAATATGAAAATGGGCTAACTGCTCCTCATACAATATTTTTATGTATTTTTGTGTTTAATGGGTTTTATATTATCCATGCCTGTCTTTTAACTGTGTAAACAATGTATTGAAGTTGAACCTAACCAAACCTAACCTGACTTTAGGCTGTAACATAACTTGATAAATAATGAACATAACCCCTTCCTTTTCTCTTACTCTGCGTCTCAAAGGTCCGTCTTCTGAGGCATGTTTGTTGCCCCGCACCTCTTTGCCTCCTGCTGCAGCTTTGCCCAGGAAAGGCAGCATTAAATCAGCAGCCACAGGAGTGCAGGTCCCTGCAAAGCCTCCACCCACCTCACCGCTGCGTTTGCCTAAAGACTGCCACCGTTCCCTCGGAGACCTTAAGGCAAGTTTGAAAATGAATGACAGAATATAAGGTTAAGTCTTGGCAACAGCTCGACCATTGTTTGCTATTGTATCTTATTCCATCTTCAATCTTTTTATTTGCCTACAGGTGACTCGAGTTCTGGTGGCTCGCTTCCTGCAACGTTCCAGACGCAACCTAGCACCCTCCTCCGAGCATGCTGGGAGTGCAGGACAGGGGCCCAAGAGGAGGAGTGGAGTTGAGGGTGCTTCCACCAACCATATGCCGCTGGAGCAAGTATGTATCTCTGGTTTATAGTAACTAGCACTACACATGTCCAGTTTTCTACATTAAAATCAAGCTGTCTAGTGTTTGTCTAGATTTTTGGTTAAAGAAAAATCTTCTACAGGTGTTGCGAACCCCGTGGAGCACTGGCCGAGGACACCCCAACCATCACCCTCATCAACCTCATCATCGTGGACACCATCATTCCCATAGTGACAGTCGGCATAACCGGCACTACAGTGGCCATGTGCCAGAGGGGATCCATCTGCGCAGCTGTGGAGATTTAAACTCCTCTTCCTCAGCATCGCTGCGTCGCTTAGTAACACCACATCTACCACATGGGTCATCAGGAGCTCTTTACTCAGAGTCTGCACTGTGAGGAGGAGAGGAGGTTGAAGGAGGGATTGGAAAGGAAAAGAGGACTTAGAAAACAGTGACAACATCTAGGGCTGAAATTCTGAAAGTCTTCCCTCCTTTTTTTTCTTTCTCACTTCTGTTTCCTAAAGCCAGTTGTGAAAATGGCCTTATTCAGTGGTGCTCCTTATCACTCTGAACAACAGCCCAGAGCTCACTTATTTCACTGTTAAACAGCAGTGAAATTTTAGTTAGATGCTTGTTTCTTTTCCCTAACAAATCAGTTATTGGCTGAGGCCAGCCAACCACAAGCATCTTGTCCCCTGTATTCTTCACTTCCTCCCTGTCAATGCTCTGGAGAGACTGGATACACAAATTAACTTGCATCCATGCTTACTCACATACAAAAATATGGGTTGCAATATGCTTCTGATGCTTTTGTACATGGCTATTTACCCACAGGATCACTCAGGTGACGTGATCATGGAATCACAGAATCCTTTATTTTGTCTTCCATTGAAAAATGCATCTCAATAAACATATAGCTAGATGAATATTTACAGGTGAGGTTGCACATGAGGACACGTGCTGTCACATGAAAAAAACTTTTACCAAGTTTTTAATTCTTACTTTTTCTTTTTGCAGTTCAGATTGGCACATTTTTCCTCATGATTCCACCTCCACAGAAGGGCAGCCAGCATTACTGACATTACTGCATGAAACAGACACATGTTCAGCCTTTAAAATGTATTCTCTATGAGTGGTCCCTGGACACAGTGGTTTGATTTGCATACGTGCATGTTTTGCTACAGCCTCCCAAATAGACCAGGAGCCTTGTGCACTAGATTTTGACCGTCTGTGTACCCAAGTAACATGTCCTACGAATGTCTATTTGCATGTTTCGACAATGCTTGTTACTTTTTTCTCCTACACCCAAGACCTACGATAGTAGCCATTTTAATTGTGCTTGTGTTTGTAGATAGGTGAAGGTAAGAAAGAGTCTTTACTGCCAGAAGGCCCCAAACACGACTCTGCATCCAAATTTGTTTTTGATAGGGTTTGAAAATGCCAGGCATATCTACTATATGACATGGGCCAACACAGCATAATCCCATAAGATAAAGGTAGAGGTAAGAATTGCACTATGACTCTGATGACAAGAAGAGTCTCTTACAATAAATGTACAGTCACATCTGTTGCGAGTTCTGGCTTCACATCATGTGTTGGTACAATTCCCTTTGTATTCTGAAAGGCTTATATGTGGATGGTGAATTGTAAAAAAGCTGTGGACTGTTGACACACCAGGGACAGTGGATAATGAGTGGCAGCTCGGGATACTGAATTTTGAAGAGGTATCAATATGTGTGTCACATTGGATTTTTTTCTTTCTTTTTGGTGTGCTCACTGAGTGATGATATTGACTCCATATCAGTGAAGGCACATTTTGGATAAACTTATATATATCTACTTTTAAAGATTTACACACAACACACTTGCACACTGATGCAGACACACTCATACACACCCTTGTTAAGGCATTGAGCTGGGTTTCTACCTCCTGTCTTACATAAAACATGATTAGCTGAAGAAATGTATGTGTACGTAAGCCTTAACAGGATAGAGCCTGAGAGTGAATAATAAATGTATCTAAATATGACCCATATTCAAGATTTTCAATCATGTGTCAACAGCTAAGGTTCCATGCAAGTTATGTATTTCAACATGTGTAAAAAATAATAAAATATAGCGTATATGTTATTGTTTTGTACATATTATCAGGGAAACATTCCCAGGTAAAACTGATAGGCTAATATACAATATTCAGCTTATCTTTTGTTTTTTTTTCCTTCTTCTTTTTCTATTTTATCCCTATACATTTTATCAGTAAAACTAATTACACTATTTAAGAATCACCACTCCACTTAAGCCTCGCCTCTTCTCTAATCCTATTGGTGGACTGTGGACAAAGCCCATCCTGGTTCGATGCTAATATCCAATAAAAAAGCTCCATGTCAAATGGAGCCTTCGCATGCCACGCCCATATGCACCACTCGCTAGGCGCCGTGGGAAATTTAGTTCTCCTGCTTTGTAATAAAACGGACAGTGGCGGGGCAGGAACTACAATCTTCTCATCCTGGGTTAAGGAGACGTTCACAGACTTCAGTTAGACAGCAATACGCAGGAACCGAAGGGGAACTTATTTACTGTATTACACTGAATAATAAGACCTAAGAGGACGGTAATATCATGGTATGTAACGGCATGTATACGAACAATAAATATGTAGATTCGGTGTGCTATAGCTAAAGTTAACAGAGTATATGCCGGCAAACAGTATAGTTAGGCTAACATCAGCTAACGTTAACTCTCATTTTCTTGACAGCTGAACTTGTTCGTCAATAATAGTAATTGTCTTTAGTTAATCCTTGTGCTTCTTTACAGAGTTTACTAGGATATGCGTCTAAGTAGTTTAATCTGGCAGTTTTTCTCATTTGATTTACGGGACCATCTTTACCATCATGTGATTTACGTGACTATATAATAAGTACAGTTAGACAAGTTTGACCCGCAGCTTGTTTACCGTCGGCTGGACATGAGGCGTCTGCTCAGCTTGGTCTTTAACGCCTCTAAAATGTGGCTAGCTGTCTCCCCGCTGAAGCTAAAAAACACATGTCTTCTGTGCACATCGTCTTTCCAGGGAGACCAGACATGTAATGGGACACACAGCAGAAAGGCGCTGTTGTCAGACCCTCAGCTCTTTGAAGCCCAGTTTGAGGAGCTGGTGGCGGATCTCACGGAGAGAGACCTGAACGACCCGGTGCTGTCTGATGCCCTGAGCAGACTGAGACAGGTATGTGCGTCTTCCTGTGTCAACTGTGGCCGTGTGTTCTGTAACAAATGCTGAACTACCTGCATTTTGCTTAGGTTTTAGTGTTCAACGCCCCTGGAGGTAAGAGGAACAGAGGCCTGTCTGTGATTAGTTCACTGAGGGAGCTTCTTCTACCCACTCAGCTCACCCAGGACACAGTGCAGCGGGCTCTGTTGGTTGGCTGGTGCATTGAATTGGTAAGCATGTGTCATGGCAGGTCACAGAATAAAGTCTTATCATTTTTGGAGACAGTGCAACTTGCCAATACACCCTCCATTTTTTATCATCATATAACATGGTGAAGACCAGAAAGGAGTGGGAACTGGGTTGTGGGTCTTGAACTGTGTTAATAATGAGAAGTTATCCTCATCTACTTGTCACCCAACGTACCTGACAGCATTGTTTACACATTCCCAGTGAAATGTTGTGTTTGCTCCAAATACACAATGTTCATGTGTAAATACTTTAGTACATTATCTATTTATCATGAAAGCCACTAGTAATACACTAGTGGAGGGAAATGTGCATCTATTTGAGTAATTCTCCTAGAATTTGTGTCATTGCTCCTAAAATTGTCAGTAAGAAACACCAAGAGGTCTCATTGCACATTAATCTTATTGGCACCAAACCTCATTATTAAACCAAAGCAGCGTTGCAGGTGTACAAAGCCTGGTATAGCACACAGATGTGCACTGTTGTCCATAAATCTCACAGCACATTGCTTCACTGTGCTTCGTTATGATTTATGTAGAAGCTAAACTTTATTTTAAGTTAATCCTATATGCCCTATCTTACTGCAGTAAATACACACAGAGTTTATTTCTTCTTTAAATGTTATTTGCCACAAAAACCACTAAAGTTGTTACTGTTTGTCACCTACCTGTTATTTTAAACCTTTAAGATGTTCTTCAGACTCCAGCTTCATATAATCAAAGTCTAGCTTGACAGAAGTGTAATAACACTCCTCTAGGGTGTTACGTTCTCTAAGCCGTTAAGCGTTACAACTGTGTCTCTGGTGTTTGCAGCTTCAGGCATTTTTTCTCGTGGCAGATGATATCATGGATGGATCTGTGACTCGTAGAGGACAACCCTGTTGGTATAAAAAGGTGAGCCTTTTTTTTTCTTTTTAATGTGATAATTATTTATGTTAATGCTGTGCTCATGTTTATCCTGCATATTTTTCTTTAAGGATGGAATAGGCCTAGATGCCATCAATGACTCATTTCTCTTGGAAGGGTCGATCTACAGACTGCTTCGCAAACATTGCAGGGATCAGCCGTACTATGTCCACCTGCTGGAGCTATTTACTGAGGTACTATGAGGCTTGATTGAATACACAGGCACACAAAACACACACAGGATTTTTAATACACGTCTGTGTGTTTCAGACATCATTCCAGACAGAGCTGGGCCAAGCTCTGGACCTCATGACTGCTCCCCCTGGTCAGATTGACCTCAACCGATTCACCATGGAAAGGTTGTGAAGTTATATCTGTAAAGCAAAGTTGGAGAAGAACCTTGTTTACCAAAGCAAACTAATGTAAAGATTTCTGTCATTGTCTTTCAGATATAAAGCAATTGTGAAATACAAGACTGCCTACTATTCATTTTACCTCCCCGTGGCAGCTGCAATGTACATGGTGAGTATCTGTTTATCAACACGCGACAGAAGGAATTCAGTATTAATCTTTACAGAACTAGTTTTGGAAAAATATGACACAATCTGGACACTGAAAGTAAAAGATTATTGTCATGAACTTTCTCATAACTAACTGACTCTGCCTTTTGTAGGCGGGAATCAAAAGTGAAGAGGAA
Organism: Helostoma temminkii; assembly: GCA_900302695.1. NCBI lineage: Eukaryota > Metazoa > Chordata > Actinopteri > Anabantiformes > Helostomatidae > Helostoma > Helostoma temminkii. The sequence goes on along the minus strand of OMLM01001679.1, from coordinate 78,371 downwards.
CACAATAACGCTAAACACATCTTACTCGAGATGGGAGAGTTCTTCCAAATACAGGTTGTTGTTTTTTTTATACTTCACCCCTTTTTAACATATCTGATTTATGTCCTGCAGATTAGTTGATAACCACACAGTGTTTTTTTTTTTTGCAGGATGACTACTTAGACTGTTATGGTGACCCCGCTGTGACAGGAAAGATCGGTACAGACATCCAGGATAACAAATGCAGCTGGCTCGTAGTGACAGCCCTAGAGATCATGACTGCTGAACAGAGAGCTGAGCTGGAGGTAGACTTCAGATAACATCCCCTTCTGTTTGAACACTTCAAACATTCAGAAAGAATGTAAATGAGTGTATATTTATAGTGCAGGTCTGCATGTGCAACTGCACTGAGCTGTACTTGGTGTTTTTATCCTTTTATCCTTTGTTTGTATCCTTCCACTGCTCCATGTTTGTGGTGGCTGACCTGTAATCCGAGTTGATGTCATTTTCGTCTCCTCCTCAGGCGTGTTACGGGCGCCACGATGATGCCAGCGTAGAAAAGGTCAAAGCGCTCTACAACACTCTGCAAGTGCAAGAGCTCTACCACAAATATGAAGATGAAAGCTACCAGCGGCTACAGAAACTCATCGCCTGTCATGCTCAAAACCTTCCTCACTCAGTCTTCCTCAACTTTGCCAAGAAAATCTACAAAAGAGACAAATAAGATAGAACAAGCTTCTTTGGACGTTTTATAAATGCTGTCCGGTGCATCAGCCTGGTTCCCTTTGGACTTTTATCATGACGCACAAATATACTCTTCTTCTTTTGAAGAGGGTTTCCCAGGGACAAGGCTGGCGTGACCGCAGGGCTGTGACATTTAGAAATCCTGCTGGCAGTTTCTCAGTTTTTCAGAGATTAGTTGATGCTTGGTTGTTCTCAAACTGCCAGTAGTTATCAAACTGCTGGCGTCTCTTTTGTTCTGTATTAGATATTTATTGAACCCGGTATATAACGTTGTCCACTGAGAAATCCTGGAAAAAAGGAATTGCACATGGTCTAGCTTTTATACTTATCTGTCCTGAGGACCAGGATGTAGGTACAAGTCAAATAAGACAGTCAAAGTAGTTTTGACTTTGCACAGATATATTTATGAATTGATTATATACTGAAAGGGACAGGACACGGGATATCACAGTAGATGTATCCACCCTGAGGACAGAGGGTCAAGTCTCATTAGCTTTTTAATTCCTAATGTTTTATATTGCTCCCAGATGTGTTTGCTTTTAATAAATAATGTATGAGCAATATTTTTCTTGTCTTTTTCATTTTTATATTCATTTTACACACATTCACATAAACACATATCATCATTAGATCAGTAAAGTGATATCTAATCTAATTGTATGTGTGTGGCATGCTTTTATTTTGTCATATACTTGTACATTGAATACATACATTCTATTTCCGGCTGAGATAAACAATTGGTGTTTATATTGGTCTACAGGTTAATCAGTGGTAAAAATAAATAAAGTTATGGTCACTGTAGGTTAAGTTTGCACATTAGTTAATATCTTTAAAGACAGGCTGATTTGAAGACAAGATGATCTAAGTAAAAATAAAGACTCAGGTACTTGACT
>OMLM01001679.1:46501-64740 GCA_900302695.1 Helostoma temminkii | reverse complement strand
CTAAGTTGTGGTTTAATGGAATGGTGGATTTTTGCATTATTATAATAATTAGGTTGACCATTAAATTTATGTCATAGGTGACTTATCACATTCTCACTTTGCTGACACAGTGTTAACATACAATGCTTGCACTCTTTACAAGCATTTAAGATAACACAAATTATCTTTTTTTTTAATCCATAAACATCAGGCCATGTTTTGATAAAACCAGGTGGTGGTGCTATAACCTAAGGTTAAAATTGAGGTTAACACTTGGAATCAGATTGATAAGAGTTTAAAAACAAATACATTTCTTAAATATGAGGATATTACTTTTTTAGACTCGTTCAGCTTTATATATTCAGATGTGTAGGTCTGGCTTATGGAAATAACAAGGTGGTCAAAATCATGTGGGTAGATTGTGGCATAAAAAGGCCAGTTTCATATAATCAGTTATGTGGTTAAAAAATAATAAGCCTTAAATAAATATCTGCACATCTTCCTCGTTCTGGGTTTCTAGTTTTTAGCAGGTTTTGTACTGTAAAAAAAAAACACATCAGTATCTCTCCCGTTATCAAGTCTTTAATTGGTGACTCACCAGTCTGACTTCATGTGGTGCTACATTGTGACTCATCTGAGCGTTGGCTGCATCATATGCTGGGGATGATGTTTTTCTTTGTGGTTGGTGTATATGTAGATAATTTTGGCTAAGAAGGTCTTTGCTGTGTGCCCTCAGGTCAGTACGAACGCTGTGTGACCACACCGGAACAGGTTCAGAGCTCAGCTTTTGCAAGGGGGAAGAACTCGTGGTGTTAGGAGGAGTCGATCAAGACTGGATTCGCTGTCGTCAGGGAGACAAAGAGGGGCTGGTACCTATTGGTTACACGTCCCTCATCATGTGACTTTAGCACCGTAACTGCTGCATTCAATCAATAAAAAACGAAATAAAAAATTATATATTTTAGGCAAGTATTGAGAGGTTATGGTGAGGCTCCTCTACTCTGAAAGGAATATTTCATGCTGGTTTGGTTAGTGTTTGAGTTGAGTGTATAACACCATCTGCTCTGCTTTATGTGCATCAGGATCAGTCAGCAGCCTTCTCTCTTTATGAACATATGGGTGTTTTTCCCATCACAATCCATCCAGTTTGGTAGCATTCAGCTAATGGATTTTAACAGCAGGTATGCAGCAGATGGTGTGAAATAATGACTCATATCAAATTTTGACCATTTCACATTGGAAGACCTTTAATCTTGGAGTGAAGTATTCCTTTAAATGTCTTTTTCTCAATTTCTTCCCTCCTTGCCTTCAGCCGCTGATCTGAAAATAATCACAGGGGAAATTTTGTGCACTCAACCACTAGCAGATTCAAGTGTGTTCAGATCAGCAGTTGCCTGTCAGGAGGAGGCAACCGTCGACAGCCTGGCTGTAGCCGCGTTAACATCTATTTGTCAGTCGTGGCTCACAGGTTGTCGTGTAGAGAAAGCATGTTAGAGTACTGGGCCATAGCTCCTGCATACATAATGCGTAGTTATGTAGTGAATTGTAGCTGTGTAGATCTGTGTACTATTGACCTTTCACCCTAATTAGCCCGTCACCTTCGCCTGGTTCATGTGTGTTTTGACATGTTTCTGCTACTATATTTGACTGTATAAATATACATAAAAAATATATATAGGTATATATATTGAGATGGATATTACCAAGATAGGCAGAAAGATAGATGAACAAGAGAAAGCAGGTAGTGAGACTAAAGCAGCAGCTTAATACAGTGGCCACATTGAGGAAGTGGATGAATAATAATGAATGGATTCATTCTTTATCTTTGTATGTGCAATTTTCCACGCGCATTAAGTGGCTGTCATCCATGCAAAAAGAATGGTGTGTGTTTAAATATGAAATCCAGTATCTTCCCTCTTGTATGCTTTATGTAATGCCATTATATTGATCAATATTCATCAAATAATGACATAGTCTCATTCATACCTTTAAACACTGTATGCATTTTAAACTGCCGTGAATGCTTTGAGTGAATGCCGGAAAATATTTATCTGTCCCACACAGTTATAAAAGAAAATATCAGACAACAGCAATCTGTAGCTACAGGCTCTACTCGTCTAAAACCTCACAATGTGAGTCAGCGTGTACACCTCAAAAAACTATGCTCAGCTCTTGTTCAACACTATCTGAACTTAAAATTAATGCAGGGAGAAAATCCATGATGTATGTAATTCATAACTGCTACTGTAAAGTCTGCAGGTTTGGTGGCTGGTCCTCACCTTGTACCTCAGCTTTTGTATTATTTATCTTACCCTTCCTGCCATGTTTGCTTATCATAATCATTTATATTAATGAAAGTGGTAGTAGAAGTGGTAGTGGTGGAAGTGGTTTGTTGATTCAAATGTTGCTAATATGAAATATGTTGCTTTGTGTCATATATTTATCAGTTATTCTCTAGATTCTGTGTTGATGACTATGCATATGGTTTATTGTACAACTAAAACCCTTTTTGTCTGTGATTATTATTTAATATTCTCATGCGAGTTGAAATCTAAAGCCTAAAGTTATTTAATTGACAATTGAAATCAGCAGGAAAGAGTCATTGATCAATCATGCTCAGTTCTTTAGTTTCCTCATGTTATTGTTTCGATGCCTTGTAGCATGAGATTACTATCACCATGGCAACAGCCCAGTAGCATTAAGTTAAACTAGTGCCCATGACTTATGACTAATGATCACATTAAAATGCCATCAAATGGATAATAAGTGTTTACAGAAGTAATTCTAAGATACAGTATATTTGTTCGCACATTAAATTGTATTTACGCTTTTATGTTTTTGTTTGTGTATATTATTTTCATATGTGAGATGATAGTCCTAATGCATTTGTTGAAAGCTGTTTATTTATTGGATCTACTATTTATTGATCCTGAGGATTCTGAAAGGAATAGCTCCCTATCTATCTGGGTTCTTTGTGTGCGAGTGCAGATGAACGTGCACATGGCAGCGTATGTGACAGTGAAAGCAGAGATAAGTGTGGACACATCTGTGTGTCTGCACATCCTGCACTTTCACTTGTGTGTGTGTTAGTGCAACAATGAGTTCTGTATCCCCCTCTCCTCATTATCCTCCTCTCTTTCTCTCTCTCTCTCTCTGGTGTCATGTAGCCTGTAGACATCCCCTGTGTCCCACTGTTGGATATAGTTGAGTGCACCTCTAGTGTCAGTCACTGTCCATCTTCTGCATGTGCTTGTTTGTAAATACACCAAATAAAACGATCAGTATAAACCAAACTTTTCGAGCTGTTTGAGTGATATTTTTCTGCTGTAGTTCACGTAGAATTTAAATAGATGTTTATAATAGGGCATGGGGTGAGAAAGTGTTCTGTATAAATCACATTGTGCAGTTGTTGTTGACTCAAATGTAACAGGAAGCTACCTTGATGTGTCAGATTGCAAAGGAAGTGAAGATTCACAGTTGTGCCTTCTGTAAAACAGTTTTAATACCTGACTGCATACTCTGTCCCCTTTACATTCCTGGAGGAGTCCTCTCTCCTTTTTGCTCGGATCAAAAGATCCCAGGATGCCCTCAGATGTTGTGAAGGGCAGAACAAGGAGAATAAGTCTCCAGAGTGAGCTGCAGCCCTCCCCCATCTTGTAACCATGTTCCTCTGATAGCATCCTCCATTGCAGGTCATTATAAAGGACAACACAGCATGTGATATACAATCTCACACCACTAGATAGCACTGTTAGCTCAAGCGGATTAACATCACTGCCCCCCAAAATACACACACGCACAGTGAGATGGAGGCCTTGTAACTGATACACCTGGAGTCTGCAGGGTTTAGTACTGGTAGACATAAAATGCTTTTATTATTATGGATATAGAGGCAAAAAGTTTGAGCTGACATTCTATGGCATTGAGTTATAACTGTTTTTGTGTTTTGTTTTTCAGATGCACAATATCAGAGGCAACAGGCAAAGGTTACATGTCATGCAAACTAGATAAATAAGTCTTTGTGTACCTTTGCTATAAAGTTAATCATCCACTGGCAATAACGTAGTGCTTTTAGTTAAAAAAGGAAACAGGAAAAATATACATAGAGTATGTAAACAGTGAAAGAAATTGCACTTTCTTGGCTTGTTATTGGAAGCCACACTACTGAAAGAGAGCAGAAATGTAACACTGGAAAAACAAATTCACTGTCACTGATTGTCTGACCAATAAAAAAAGTACGCTCAGCTAAAAAAAAAGAGAGAGAGACAAATTATGTAATTCTACAAAACAAATCATATACAATCATGTCAACTGTAAAGAGAAATGTCTGATATATTGGTCAGCTGTAATTTGTTAAAAACATTGTTGTTAAATGAAAGATTTGATTATTAGCTTTTATGTTTAATCCCAATAGTACTGTCATGTATAATACAAATTTTACAAGCTACTACTTATAGAAGGAAAACGAGTCTCTTTCTATATACATTCACATGAAACTAAACGCTTATGGTTACTTCCACTAAGTGGATTAACCCAATGCTCTTAAGATGAAAACAATCTACTATGAATCTGTACACAAAAATGACCTCCAATCCTCAAATATTCACAACTTAAAAAACATAACAAAGGAAGTCCTTATATAGTCCTTATCAGTGGATATTGCTTTTAAAGACTGCATGAGTTCGCTTAGGTACATACACAAGACAACATGGCACTTCTACAGAGCATTTGGGGCAAATCGATTCTAGTTTTTATTCTCTTTCCCATTTCCCCCCAAGGACATTCTGATTGTCAATGCTCTGAAGCAAAGAGCAAAACGTTCTCAAAGGCAGCCTGAAGTAAACAAAAACACTTTTTACCCCTATCCCTCCTTTCCCCAGGAAGCAATACTGAAAATAGTCAACAATAAACATTCCTATCATTAATATATTTTGTCCATTTCTTTAGCAAAGTGTACTCAAGCTGTCTTTTTTTTTTTTTTTAAATAACTTCTTTCTTAAAACCTCATTAGAAATTCTCTTGCAGCGATGCCAAAATTCCTGTCACTAAGCCCACCCCCTCCCCTGCCTATTCACTGGTACATAGCAGACACTGTCTTGGTAAAATGAAGAAAAACCTTAACACTGTCTCAACAGCTTTTAACTGGCTCACTTCTCCTCGTGTCATTTCCCAAAGGTGCAAAGTGACTTTCAAAGCTTAACAAGTAAATGTGGGTTCAGTTTTGACCTACTTAGGGCCCAGGCTACATTTTTGTTCCCCTGGCAGCTTGTGAGCTCCTCGTCTCTTGGAAACTTCAGAGCTGAAATGCTGTGTACCATATATGTCCACTGTCGATCTCCGAAGAATACGGTGATTGACATTGCTTAAGGTGCTGAAGTTAGAGCAATTAAAATGTATGTGTCCACCCAGCATACATACAAGATATAGTGTGCTTGTCCATCCAGCACTAGTGCAAATTCATTTCAGCTGGTCTGTTTCTTTCTTTCTTTCTTTCTTTCTTTCTTCTGGGACAGTTTATCTCCGTGTGTTTCATCCCTTGCCGTTAGAATAAAAAGATGTGTTGCCATGGTTTCATCCTTGGTGTGATGCCCTTTAGTGCGCTAGGTTCAACACACTCATCTGTCAGTGTGTGAGATGTCTTTCTTGCATTTTCAGTCGGTATAACTTTCAAGCCTTCTCTTTTTCTTGCTTGTTCTTTGAGGCACTACTACTGTTAACAGCAGTGTTGTGACATCAGTTCCTGTCCAGTGGTGGGCCTGGACCCTTTTCAGAGTTGTCCCACCTGTTTAAAAGAACAATACTATCAACAAAACAATCATACCTCTCAGTCTCTTAGAATTTTTCTGGATCTGATGCTCTACTTACCTCTCTCTGTTAGCTTATGAATGCTGCAGGGTCAAAAGTAAATCATTCAGCCGTTTCCTCCTCTGTTCTCTGCTGCAGGCCTCTTCTTCCCCTCGGTTTTCCTCCTCTCCCTCCTCCTCTTGTCTGTTCTGGGTTTTCGTGGGCTGTGGTGAATAAGTATGCGCAAGTAATTGCAAAAGCAGATTTTTATCCTGGTGGAAATTTGCATTCAAGGAAAGAAAACACATTTTCCGTGGGTTGTGTTGCATTGGTTAACTCACACAGGGGCTGGCAGTGAGCAAGTTGGAGGTGTCCTGTCTCTGATGGTGGGGGTCACTGCTAATAACTGTCACCTCCACCCCCAATGATTGATCTGAGGATCAGAGGTCAAACAGTATTCTGAACGTTAGTGAGGGCGTATTAAAACAGTAAATAATTTCTGCATATAAGTAAGTAATTATGTGACCAAGTGTCCTTATTTCCCCTTGATTCCTATCTGCAATCAGTCAGGGAGTCTTTGATGGAAACTGTGTGGTTTCACTGCTAATGGGGAAAGTTGATGCCTGCTGGGGTCTTGGACACCAGAAGGGATGATAGAAATGGGGAAACATTTCTGCAGGCTGAAATTTTGTGGTTGGAAAACCACTTAGTTTGTGCTGCTGAGTATGATATGAAGAGACAAGCTGAATATGAGGACGAAGGGTAGTAAGCAAAGAACACACACACATACATACATGCACACATAAAGGAAAGGACACAAACAAAAGACACAAATGGATATCGACACAGATGTACAGTAAAAATGAAACTTTATAGAGGCCGACCACATACACATATGCATTCACAAACACCTACAGAAACAAAAACTAACACACACACTTGCTTCATGGACCTGACTTGATGTGGCTGTCGTCCCCATTGGCTCCATCACAGGACGGATGTTGTGAGCCCCTCTCCTCCCCCTCTGCATCTCTCTCTCTCTCCCTCTCTATCCTCAGTCGGATCTGTCTGTCTCTCACCAGCTCCCAGTTTCTCACAAGGAACACGTGGTGTTTCACCACAAAGCTCCTGCACACAGTGAGAAACGTTAGCCGTCGACACTGACGTTATTTCTTGAAATCTGAAATGCTGCTCTCTTTCCATACCTCTCACTGCTGGTCAAAGGCTCCATGTTGAGATGAGGGAACAGGCTCGTAATGTCACTAGAGCTCTCGTCCTGTGCAGTAAAAAGCAAATAGAGGTTTTAGGGAACAAAATATTAAAGCTACATTCTTTACTGGAAGAAAACAACCACAAGCCACATAAACTCACTGCTGTCTGGTGAGAAAATACAGTCCTTTCCTTCAGCCGGCCTGAGCAAAACACAGAGAGGTAACTGTAAGATACTGTAGGAGAATATTGTTCATACCATCAACTATATGTAAAGATAACACCTCTAATACTGGAAACTCACAGTAGCGCCGCTTTCTCTTCAGGGGTACAGCAGGCTGCCTGTGAAGCTGTAACCAAACAGCATGACAATTACATTCTGGTACATTTGTATCACTACAATAATCTCCAAAGTTGCATGTTATTCTCTGTTAAATGCCACTACTGTACCTGGTTGTGCTGCCAAAGCCACATAACATCATAGGGTAATTGGAAATGAATCCGCTTCAGCCTCAAATACTTCCCTGGAGTACACAAAAGGAATTTAGATGGATGAAAACAACTCCAACAAGCCACAGCTGCATTTTCTTACGTACTCACCAACATGAATGGGAGCAGGTAAGAGGGTGTATTCATGCTCCCCTGGTGTGTATTCCATAGTCTCTCTGCAAATCTGCTGTGAAGGTGAGGGAGGACTAGGAAAGAATCGATAAATTGATAAACAACAAAAGACTGAGAACAAAAAAATCAAATTATTTGTTTATGAAATCTGTCAACTCACTCTGTCGTTTTATAATCATCAGAGTAAAGACCTGCCCGCAGAAACTTCTTCCTGGGAGGACCATCAGCTCTCTCCTCTCTTTGGATGGTTACTGGTTGGGATGGAGCTTGGTCCACATCGGATTGGCTAAAACATTCAGCAGGGGTATCACATTCAGGTTTATCCACAGCGACACTAAAAAGAAAGCATGAAGAGAGATAGAATGATAGAGAGGAAAAAGAGAAAGGAAGAAAAGGCACTGGTTTAGCACACAGTGCTGAAAACAGTGGGTTAATTTAACAGTAGTGAGTGGTTGTATTGAATTTTCAAGTCAACCAGCTCAGGTGCTTTTTAATGCTGTCGTGTTTACCTCTGATGACAAGGGGAGTCACCATGTTTTCTTTTCCGTCCTCGCTTCCTTCTGGCCTGCAGCTCCAACTCTGACACCTGCTGCACTGTGTCACTTCCACAGTCTCGCTCTGGCCCTCCTCCTTCTTTTCTCCCTCCCACCTCTCTCTCATCTCTGTAGTGGGTGTGTCCTGGCAAAAGGTTGGATGATGACCTAGCGGGAGCTGCAGAGGGAGTCAGCGTGGGGGAAGTTACGGTGGAAGGCAGTGGGTGCTTCCTGGGCCGTCCTGGCCTTCTTTTGTTTTTCACCGCCATGCTGTCTGATGTTGGCACACTCTTCTGCTGCCCCTGGCTTCTTGAGTCACCTTGTAAACCTGCAGTGATTGAAACAGAGAGGGGGAGGGAGGGGTTGAGGCAGAAGGGGAAGGTGGGTGTAAGTGGCAGAAAGGAAATGAGACAGATGTGGATCAGTGATTGTGCCAGCAGGAGGTGTGAGGTGAGGCCAGCCTGGGCTGAGTCATGTGGATGGGCCACAGATTAGGTGAGTCATAACATTTCCTCTGACCAGATCACTTCTGGGAAATGCATTAAGAATTGATTTATACACACACACACAGGCGCACCAAAAAAAACCACAAGAATGGGAAGAAACACTGTGCGCATAGTTTTTAACGTGATCATGCACACAAATTGTTTTTGCACATCCAGTTAATGTGGAACACAATCTTGAAAGACAGAGCAGACAGAGAAAGAATGTGTGTCTCTGTGTGTGTCCTTGCTAGCGTGCTGTACTTCAAAACATGTGTGTTTAGTTAGATGATAAAATGATGTCAAAAATATTCCACGTCTTTCAAAAACAACATTTCCCCCTGGCAGGCTCTCTTTGCACCCATTCTGACCCTCTCTGCTGTTCCTTCATCAATCACTCCTGAGGTCATCTATCTTTTTGTTCCATTTTCCACAGGCCCTGACAAGACTGACCACTCTTTCCTTATTGGATTTTTCCAAGTCAAATGGGCCCTGTTGGCCAGCAGTGAGGAATAGGCCAGGCTTTAAATAGCCAATCTGGTGGTTAACTAATGACTGTGTTCACTGGGTAGCCCCAGGCTGCAACAGCGTGTGGTTCACTGCAGACGGGGAAGATTTCAAAGATTTTCTGGCAGATTCCCATCAAGATGCTGCCCTCCTGCTATAACACTTTTTAAAAATTCCAACAGAGAGTGGTTGCTAAGTGGCTGTGTTTGTGTGTGTGTGTGTGTATCAGGCACGTCCCCTGCACAGCAGAGGGAGTCTGAAATTGGCTATAAAAAGAATGGAGTCTGATTTCCTCTCAAACACCCTCCAGGCTTTAATGTGTGGCTCAACAACACCTGAGAAAAAGCAATGCTGTCACTATATTGGGCAAACTCTTGGTGCCACAGCCTCATCTCCACATTGAGCAAATATAAAAATCTGTCAAAGTAGGCAAGTGAAAAAAAAAGCTTTTGGCATAAAACCTCACTCAGCTAGCTGTCATAATTTGGTTGCTATTGTTGTATTTCAGTGGTAGACACAGTAGCTGATATTATCTAGACTACTAGACTTTCTGCTGAAATAATGACAGAACTCATTAAACTGACAACTGGAAATTTGTCTACATAGACAGTTTCCCTACACTGACACAAACACTGCTTTATGTCCAAGTATCTGAACCAACATTAGCACAAATGCTGACATAATCTCCCACTGAGCCATTAAAGAGAAGCATACAGACAAATCATTCATGCATTCTCACCTGCTTCTCTCCTCTCTGTCCACGCTGGCTTGTCTCTCCATGACCTGTCTCCACTTCTTGGATTCCTACTGGCCAGTCCGCTCCTCAGACCCCGCCACCCTGTTGCCATGGCAGCAGAAGTGAACAGGTTGGTGTGTGTTGGGGACGAAGATGTCCTGTACAGGTGTGTTTCTTGAACATCCTCTCCGTCTTCATCCTCTCCGTCCGATGCAAGCAATCTGCTTGTAAGTGGTTCTGTGGTAAAGCCTTTCCAGTTGGAGCTTCCAAATCCTGTCCCTCCCATGCCCCCAAATGTCATCCAGCTCTGGCCCAGGGCCCCCCACCCTCCTCCAAATGAAGACAGGTGAGATGAACCCAGCCCCGGTGAGGTGAGAGATGTGTGTTTGTACCTCTCTGCAGAGGATGATGACGATGTGGCAGCAGCAGCAGAGGAAAATGAATCATTACCGTTTTCACATAACCAAGGTGATTCTTTAGACAGCATGCTGCCCGTTCCTCTGGCCCCTTTCCTTCCTCCTTGTCCTTGCCCCAAAATTAACCCTGACCTTGACTTTGAGCTGGCTAAGCCCTCTCTTTCCATGCTGTCTTCCTCCTCATCCTCTTGTAACTCTTCCTCATCATCCATGTCTCGCTCGCAGTGTCGGTGCCTGTGTTTATGTTTATGTTTATGTTCGCTCCTCCCACAGCCACAGGAAAAGCTGGGTGTGAACCCTGAGCTGAGATGTGGGCCTCCTCCACTTCCCACTCCTATATCTCCCTCAGCCTCTCCTCCTAAAGCTCCCTCTCTCAGCAATCTGCTCCTCCGCCTGTGGAATCTGGCAGGGTTGAGTAGGAAGTGGGCGTGGTGAGGCTGATGGGGGGCATACTGGTGAGGAGATGGAAGTGAGTAGGAGCTGGGGAGGTGGTGGTAAAGTGTTGTGGTTGGAGGATAGCTGCTGTAAAAACTCATATTTTCAATGGTCTCTTGGAACTTTGACGGGCAGCCGCACTGCCTGCGATCCGGCTTCCTGTTACAGTGCACTGGCTGGCAGGGGTAGAAAGGCTGAGGGGAGAAGGAAGGATTAGTAGGATAAGATGTAGGGTGAGGTGAGTAGAAGCCATTCAGATTTATCCTGAAGATGTTGGAGCGGTGAGAATGGGAGGAAGAGTGATGCCGCCTTCCTCCTGCAGCATTCCCACTTCCACCATCAAAACCTTGTGTCAGCCCCGTCCTCATCCAACTTCGCCGCCCGATATGGACCTCACTGAATTGACCGATCAGATCTTCTAGGTCAGCCAGGAACTCCGGATCTTGCATATGCAGCTGCTGGTGCTTCTTCTTATGTTTACCTTTCTGTCTCTTCAGTGCATTGTGCCCATGGCAGGGATAATAGTCAGAGTGACTGCATTTACTGTGTCCAGGGCAGGGGCAGGGGCATACGCAAGTACAGGAGGACGAACAGTCAAAATCCCTCCGCCTGTGCCGGTGCCTGTCTCTGTGCCGCTCCACAGTAGTTGAGTTGCTGATAGGGTTTGTGTGTCTGGACATGTGAGACAGGGGCGAGGAGACTGAAGCGGGATGGTCTACAAGAGAGGAGGGGTGTCTTTGACCTCCAAGCATCACTCCTGACCCCTGACCCAACCTGAGTATGCCTCGAGCTCCCCTCATCTCCCCTCGCTCAGAAACACTGTTGTTATCTGTTCCAATTCCGCTATCACTAGGCAGTGTCTCTTCGCTGTGTGATTCACTCCTAGGGGACGGGGTCGCATCCTTCAGGTGGCCAGGAGAGCCAGGTGTGTGATGCAGTGGAGGGGTGGGACAGGATAGCTTACACGAAGACTGGTGAAAGGGGAAGTGATGCCTTCCCTGACACGGACAACTCTTCTTCACAAAGGGAGAAAGAGAAGAGGAGGAGGGAGGACGTGGGGATGTGCAGGAAGATGATGGGGAGGGGAGGGAGAAGGGGGGAGGAAAAAGAAGCGAAGAAGTTGGTTCTGTGAGGCTGCCATCACTGTAAGGACTCTGAGCCCCACTGGAGTGGGTAAGAGATGGTGAGGGAAAAGGGTGAGACGGTGGAGGCTGAGGCTGGTTAGATGAGAACAGAGATGTTTCTGAGGGATTGGTAAACAGAGATGGCTGAGCAGAGTTCTGGGAGTTTAGACTGGCTGTTTGGGCTTTAGGTTTGCGCCCTCGCCTCTTACCCATGTAGATCGTCCCTCTCTTGCTCACATTAATCTGAGGGCCCAGCTTACTCCCAAAGGAAGAGGACAGGGCTGAGAGCGTGTGTACTGTTGTAGCCTCCATCGATTTACACATTCTCAGAGACGTCTTGCCATCTGCTGCCTCTCTTCCCCTTCCCTCCTTTCCTACATAACCAGACAGCAATACCTTGTGAAGTCTCCTCCTCTTTCTTTTCTTCATCTCATTAATCAGCCTCCTTATCTTTAGCTGCCTGTTTCCCTTTACAGGAGGATGAAAATCTTTACTCCTGTCTGTGTCTATAGTGTGATTCAGTGCATCTCCACCCTGGTCCTCAGGGAGGGGTCGTTTGGGAGGACGGCCACGCTTCTTGGGGCTGGATTTAGACTGATCGGCACACTGCAGTTTAGGACTTGGCTCCAGCGCAGGGACTTTCTGAACTCCGTCACACCCTGGAGGAGGCAGCTCAGTTGGCATAGCATTTGGTGAAAGTCTAGGGGGAGGATCGTCTAAACTAGAGCTGTGGGATTTAGGGCGTCCCCTTTTTCGGGCAGGGGTTATGGTACATCTGGATACAGGGGGATTAGGGTCTGATGTGGAGTGACTCTGTTTTGGGGATGGAGGTTTTGTTGGAGAAGAGAGAGGGGATGAGATGCTGGTTAAGGAATTAGATGAAGCTGGGTGTGATTCATCAGTCTGCTGAATAGAAGCCTTGGCAGGAAGAGACGTCTTGGGGTTTTGAGGGAAATTTGGTAAAGGATTATGTTGGGAATCTGAAGGGGCTTCTTGATTTTCCGCCCTCTGAGCCCGGTGCACCAGCTTGGTCCAGCTGGGCCGCCTGGCTTTACGTTTCTTGAGCGGTCGGCTGTCCTGCTCTTGGGGGAAAGAAGGGGGAGAAACAGGGGCACGGGCAGAAGGAGTGGGCAAAGAAGGAGGAGCAGAAGCAGAGGGGTGGCTGGGAGGCACAGCTGAATGCCTTGAGACGTCCTGTTCTTTTGATTTACTGCTGTCACCTGTTGTTGCTGGCTCAGCTTGTTTAACTGGCTTGCAACTGTCATCAGCCTTGTCTTTATCTTCTGGTCTGCTTGGATTCACTGCTTTACATGTCTTATCCAGTTTACCACTATCGACGGTCTCACCACATCTTATATTATTATCCTCAGTTCGTTTTCTGTCTGGACTAGGTTTATCCCTCTTTTTTTCAGCCTTTCCTCTTTCAGTCTTTAGTTCTTCCCTCCATGTATCATCAGTCCTGTGTCTTTCATCCTTTTCTTTACAATGCTTTGATTTTCCATCCTTTCCTTTCTCCTTTTTCTTCTTCTTGCTTTCCTCTTTTCTACTCTCACATTTTGCTCCTTTGGCTTCCAATCGATCTCGCTTTGAATTTTTGTCTTTCCGTTTCTCTTTTTTTGCTTTCTTCTCTTTCTCTCTCCTTTTTTCTAGTGAAGACGGATCCTGATTTGAGGACTGGGCAGAGGAGATATCCACAGCTGGGGAGGACTGCAGTTTAGGAGTGACGGAGGGTGAGGAAGGAGAGTCTGGACTACTCTTATCTGACAGACTCAGATCTTTAAGCGAGCTGGAGGAAACAGGAGCTCTTGTTGAGGAGTCCATGGAAGAAACAGTGGAGGAACTGCTGTGTTTGAGTTTTGTTGACGTGCCAAGGACGTCAGCAGAGCTCTTCCCATTTGACAGTCCCTTCTGTCTGGTTGTCTGCACCAAACCGTTATGTTTCTTCGAGGTGTTTCCTTCATTCTTGGTTTCTGATGCAGAGTTTGTCTGGGTGAATTGTGTGGAAGGAGTAGTTGAAGCTGCCTGGTCTGTTGTTGGTGAGCATGGTTTGTGTCCTGCAGGGACAGGCTGGCCATTGATGCTAGGCAGCTTCTCTTTCTTCACTCTCTCAGACGAGCCATTTGAATTCAACTCCGTCTTATCGGCCGGTTTGTTGGGAACCTGCGGAAAGGAAAAAGACAATCTCTATAATCGACAGCAATGACTGTGACATCCATTAGTTTACTGTAGACAACAGTGAAGGACAATGGGGGCAGACAATAACCGAAATGCTTTTGTTTTTGTCTTCCCATTAAAAGAGAGCGTGAGGACAAAATGACTCAATCAGGCAGAGAAAAGAGGGCATATCGAAGAGAAGGCAAGAGTGAGATGATGGAAACAGGAATGGGGTTGACACAGAAAGGAGAAATACAAAGGGAGAAAAACAGAGAGGAAGGGAGTGGGACAGGGACAGAGGGGGAGTGAAAGATAAATGAGAGCAGGTAGAGAAAAAGAGGAAGATGTAAAAATAGAAGATAGGGACAGATATAGAGAGCCTGGCAGAGACAGAAAGAGAGAGAGAAAGCTGTGCTATTGGTAGCTATAAATTGCCACTAATACAGATGAGAAGGCTTGACATTTCGTGCTTGTCCTGTAATTTTGGTATGCTGCAGCTTGAGTGGCGTTTGTGCAGTTAAAGCAATAAGCTTCCCCTTGGGTGATTGTCAGAAGGACTCATGGACCAATGTCTGTAACTGTTCTAAATGGTTGCTGAGCTGTTTTCCTATTTATAGGTCTGTTTATTAAAATATTCTGCTAAGGTTTCAGCATTGATAAACTAGCTCATCTGACCTTGTTAAAAGAGTAAATACAAATGCAGTTTTTCAATGATGATTTCATTTATTAAGGGAAAAAAGCTGTCCAAACCTGCCTGGGCCTACGTGAAACAGTAACACCCTTGCTAAATCATGAGTGAACTGTGATTAATCACATTTTTGGAAAGCTGAGTTCAATTTCACTTGCCTGGCCTGATTGCTGCCAGACCTGTTAAATTAAGAAATCACTTAAAGAGAAGCAGCCTGACAAAGTGAAGCATGCTGAAAGATCTCAAAACGCAGCACATCATGCAGCGATATAAATAAATACAAAAACAGATGAGAAACAAAGTAAGAAAAAGGGTTCCAAAGCCATTTGTAAGGCTTTAGGACTCCAGTGAACCATGGTGAGAGCCATTATCCACATATGGAGAAAACTTCATAATGTCATAAAAGAACCCAGAACAACATCTAAAGAACTGCAGGCCTCACTTGCCTTAGTTAAGGTCAGTGTTCATGATTCAATAATAAGAAAGAGACTGGACAAACATGGCATCTACGGGAGAGTACCAAGACAAAAGCCACTCCTGATCAAACAATTAACCTAAAAACATCTCGATTATCCCTAAGACTTTTAGTCAAATATTCTGGTGACTGACGAGACAAAAGTTTTTTGGAAGGTGTGTCTCTCAATACATCTGGCATAAAACTAATGCAGCATTTCATGAAAATAACATCACATCAACAGTCAAACATGGTGGAGGTAGTGTGATAATCTGGGGCTGCTGTGCAGCTTCAGGACCTGGATGACTTGCCATAATTAATGGAACCATGAATTCTGCACTCTACCAGAAAATCCTGAAGGAGAATGTCCCACCATCAGTTCATGACCTCAAGCTCATGTGCACTTGGGTTATGCAGCAGGACAATCATCTGACACACACCAGCAAGTCCTCTGAATGGCTGACTTAAATCCACTTGAGATGCTGTTTAGTTGTTGTCACCAAGTGCGGCACAACCAGTTACTAGGTTTAGGGGGCAAGTATCAAATATGCCAAACTTTTTTCCCTTAGTAAATGAAATCATCATTTAAAGACTAATTTGTGTTTACTGAGGTTATCTTTGTGTAAATGTGTTTGATGATCTGAATATTTTAAGTGTGACAAATATGCAAAAAAATAAATAAATAAAAATCAGAAAGGTGACAAATACTTTTTCACAACACTGTAGATTATTGTATTTATTTTAACTTCATGTAATAACGGATTTAATACTGGCACTTGACATAGAGAAATCTGTATGTGTGTGAAGTAAACTTGTCCTTAACTCACCTGTTTGGCAGATTTTGTCCCTTGGCTGTGTATGGCAGGGACCGAGGCAGGGGTGGAAGCTGTAGTAAATGTTGCTGATAACGACAGCGCCTGCGATGACGAAGATGATGCAAGTGGTGGTGAAGAAGAAGATGCATTTTGTTTGGATGTGGTTTGGACAGCATCCAACCCTGAGCGTTGCTCTCTGGTTGCCTCGTCTGTGGTAGAGTTGGTTTTATTTTGCTGGCCCACTCCTCCGTCACCATCCCCCCTCAGCAGGCCCCCCCTGCCTTGTCTCTGATAGGTCCTAATGGTGGGCTTGCAGACATAACTCTCCAAGATCTTGGGTGGTTTCTTGGTACGCTTGGCCTGGAGTCCAATGCGGAGTCGTACATTCCCCTCGGGGCAGGTGGTCTCTCGCCCAGAAATCTGAAGCTGTTGCTGCCCTGCGCTTCCACAACGTCCCTCAATGAGCAGCTCCAGAACTGCCCCCTTGTCTCCTTCTCTTTTCCTCCCCGCGCCTCTTTTGTCCTCCTCATTTTTCCCTATATCTCCGTTCTCCCCCTCACCTCTTCTCTTTTTCTCTGCCACTTGGTCGTGTTCAGAGTCTTCAGGTGAAGAGGTGGGGTCCTGAGCGGAGTTTGTGACTTGAGGGGTTCCCCCCTTCACTCTCTGATCCATCAGAGAAGTCAGGGGGGAGACGCAGGATGCTGTGGGGTTCCCAGTATATTACTTTTAAAGTACCCCAATAAGGTTGGTGCAGTTGAGGTTGAGAGCAGAATGCAGATGTAGGTCAGGATATTTCCAAAAGAATATATTACGACAGTCCAAGCACAGTAGGGCGCCTTAATCCAGCGAAGGTCTCACTCTTCTTTTTTAGGCTTGAACTGAGAGGGAGTAGGTTTGAGGCAGAGAGAAGAGAAAGAAAAGAAGACAGAAAGATAGAGAGGCCAGTGATTAGTCATTTTAGTGAGCTCAAATGCTGAATAGAAGCAGTACAGGAATTGAGGGGAAAGTCCCCTTCCTGCAGGCAGCTGTAGCGAGGTGCTAAAGTCTGTGTCCACAGAGATGATCTCATCATCCAGAAAACCCAGGGGCCAATCAACGTCGCCAATTCCCAGAATGTCGGCACAAACTGGAAGAAAGACCTACTCACATTCTTCAGAAACAGCCTCAGTCACTTTTCTCTGACAATCTGTAAACAACGGCATTTCTGATAGACCACAAACACACCATACACCTTTGGAAATGTACTTATGTTCTGATCCTGAGTCCTCTCCCCAAATCAATATGTCAATCAATCAGCTCCTGGCTATTTCGAACACTTGATCCAGTCTCCTCCCTCCTCTCCCCACTGTCTTTGCGCCTTCTGTTCTCAGCTACTCCCACAAGCACTTCTCCTCCCACCCTTCCCTCTGCTGTACTTTCTTTTCTCTCTGAAACTCCCCTTTTTATGTTTGGCAGAAAGCTTTTGCATGCATTCTCTATTAGTCCCATCCACTCTGTCTCTCTCTCTCTCTCTCTCTCTGTTGCTTTCTCTGTAGACCACACAGTAAAATGGTCAACTCATACACTGTATCCATGTTAATCAGAACCATATTTCCGCCTCCGCTTCATTCTTATCCTCCTCTCCAACCTAAATCCCTC
Organism: Helostoma temminkii; assembly: GCA_900302695.1. Taxonomy (NCBI): domain Eukaryota; kingdom Metazoa; phylum Chordata; class Actinopteri; order Anabantiformes; family Helostomatidae; genus Helostoma; species Helostoma temminkii. The sequence continues at coordinate 47,165 of OMLM01001679.1, read as the reverse complement.
CATTCACGGTCCGACCATTCCCCTCCTCCCCTTTCAGTAGTGGTAACACAAATCCGTAGGAAAGGGTAAAACTTATTTTTGGAAAGGATTGCAAATTCCTCCTCCTCCCATTGCTTCCTCTAAGTCAAGTAAGCTTTTCATTGACCCCATTGTAAATGGACTTTTAATGTGACATTACAGCAAAGTAACACACCCTAAAATAACGTTCTCCTCCCCAGAAAAACTTTCACTCTCACGCCGTTCCGCCCGGTTTTCAACCTAACGTATCAAAGGGGAGCAGCATCTTCTGTCACGCTTCCTTCATTATAGTCTCTCTCATTAAGGGAGACACTCATCCATTTTGTAATAAAACACACCCTGCCAAGCATTCTTGCAGCTCTCTCCTGAGAGTCTCTTATGAAATAGCTAATCTGTCTCTCAACGCACCCCCTTAAACTTACAAGAGCATCTCTGATAATGTTTTCATTTAAGAGCTCAGTGGGCTATCTCTCCTGCCTCTTGGTCCCTCCACACCCAAACCCTTTCCTTGAATCATACTGAGCTCAAATCAACATCTGTTCCAGTAACTGGGGTTATGTAACAGTTTTGGAAAGCATTTTCAAGGCCAAACCTCCTTACAATAAAATAAACTGAGCATGGAGATGGACAGTGGTGCTCCTAAATA
>OMLM01001679.1:18717-36486 GCA_900302695.1 Helostoma temminkii | reverse complement strand
AGAGGAGCTTGATAGCTAAAGGCTCTGCTTCCCATTCTACATTTGGAAACTCTGGGAACCACAAGTAGACCTGCACTCTGAGAGCGAAGTGTTCTGCTGGGATGATATGGTTCTATGAGGTCTTTAAGGTACGAAGGGGGTTGATCATTAAGTGCTTTATATGTGAGGAGAAGGGTTTTGAATTCTATCCTAGATTTTACAGGGAGCCAATGGAGGGAAGCTAATGTAGGAGAAATATGATCTCTCTTACTAATTCCAGTCAGAACTCTGGCTGTAGCATTTTGGATCAGCTGGAGGCTTTTTAGGGAGCCACTAGGACATCCTAATAGGAGGGAATTACAGTAGTCCAGTCTAGAAGTAACAAATGCATGGACTAATTTTTCAGCATCACTTTGAGACAGGATGCTTCTAATTTTAGTGATATTTAAGTAATTGCTGGTATTGATGAGGATTCTGACGCAATGAATTTCCTTTATGGAAAGGAAATTCATTGTGGATCAGTACAAATACTTTACTTTGAAAGTACACAGTGAGAAAAAAATATGATTTGATGGAATGATATTGTTTTTTAACCTATGTGGAATGAGAGGCACAAACAGCCAGTAGACAGTTGTAAATGATAGAATAAACATATTTTCTTGTTGTAAAATGACAAAGAGACATTTTTCTTTTTACATCAAGAATAAACTTTTAGCAGTTTTAAAAATACATTCATGACATTCAGAGCCGTGTGACGCCGCTCTGTCCACACTGCTTCTCTCTTGTCTGGTGTGCTCTCATCAAGGCTCATGAACAGTAGCACAAACAAGTGGAAGGATCTGCACTGTCACTGATGGGATAAGAACTAAAGCTCAGTGGGAGCGAGATGAATCGCACAACCACAAAGCTGATGTTCTTTGAAGACGTCTGTCTGCTGGAGCCCTTTCTCTTGCTTTCAGGCTTTCTAATAATATATGATGAACACACACTATTCACATACAGTAATGTATGACTAGTCCCTCTCCAATTGTAATATTTAACCATCAGATCTTTGTTCTGAAAAATCACGTTGTATCTCTTTCGTGTGTGACTCTGGCAGCCGCAGACACTTCGTGATTAATGGTTAGGAGCTTCAGGATTGGTTGTGATGAATTACCAGTCAACTGCAATCAGAATTATTCCACCTCTCCACCCTGCACGACACTCTACTTATATGTAAAATTAGATGAAAATAATCAACTGAAGCCTTGACAAACAAAGAAAGTTTAATAATGCATGTTGAGTGTTTTTTGAGAACATTAACTAAAGAGAAATCAAATTTTCTCCCCAAAGTACGTGTACGTCCCATTATTTTAACATGGTATCACAAGAACACCTTGAAGGAAGTTCTTCAGATTTGTCACACACGTCCCCCTCCACTGAAAGATGAGCTGAATATGATTTGGTCGTCAAATGTTTAATGTTAAGTTACTGTGACAGGTTAGGGTTACTGTTTTTTGTTGTCAGAGGTCAATATCACTGTGACCTCATGTCTGTCCTATTCTCATGGACACTATATCTCTTAGTTTTGAAGACAACTCCTTTATATTTTTTCTTTTTGGGGTCTGTCCTAAAGAAGTATGGTTTGTCCTAGCATTGCTACGCTGATGACATACAGATATACCCACCTTTAAAGGCAACGGGAGTCAAGCCACTGCAACCTTTATTTGACTGTCTGAGGGACTTAAGAGCATGGCTGGCACTAAACCTTTTACACCTAAATGAAGACACAACAGAGTGCGTTCTGTTTGGTGACTAGTGGCCTTTGACCAGGGTCTTGGGTCTCTGGCTCTACATCTGAAGACGACAGTAAAAAACTTGGGGGTGATGTTTGATAGTGATCTGAGATTTGATAAAAAGATCAGTGCAGTCCCGAAGTCAAGCTGTCTCCAGCTGAGGCTTTTAAGCAAGGCAAAGTCATTCCTTTCTTTCAATGGTTTTGAAATCGCAATTCACGCTTTTATTAGTTCCAGGCTTGACTACTGTAATGCCTTGTATGCTGGAGTTAATCAGACATCACTTGTTCGTCTTCAGCTGGTTCAAAATGCTGCTGCTCGTCTCTTGACGAATACAAGAAAGTTTGACCACATAACCCCCGTGCTGGCTTCTCTTCACTGGCTTCCAGTTCATTTTAGAATTGATTTTAAGTTATTGATCTTTGTTTTTAAGGCTTTAAATGGACTTGCTCCACATTACCTCAGTGAATTGCTGCTGTGGCACAACCCAGCAAGATTACTTAGGTCTCAGGTTTCTTTTAGATGTTCCCAGGGCCAAACGCAAACATTGAGGTGATCGTGCTTTCTCAGTGTTAGCTCCTAAATTATGGAACAGCTTACCTCTGGATGTTAGAGCAGCACCAGACTTGGTAGCATTTAAATCATTGCTAAAAACACATTTATTTTCATTAGCTTATAATGCATAGTGGTAGTCTGATACTGTCTTTTAATCGCGGTTTTGATGTCTTCTGTGTTTTAATTTGTGTGATTCTCCTTCTTTTATTTTTTCTTTTATTTCTTTTACTTATTTATTCCGTTTTATGTGAAGTACTTTGGTCAACAAAATGTTGTTTTTAAAGTGCTACATAAATAAACTTGATTTGATTTGATTTGATTTATATTTGCTGTTTTCTACTTAACATCTGCACAGGTGGAATTTATATAAGCATAGCAGCTAAAGCAGCTAAAGCAAAGTGTTTTCACGTTAGTAGAGAATGTGCTTCACAGTCAGCAATATTAGATCCATTTACAAACCCTGCTGTTTTTAATTTGTCTGTCTATTAGCTGTCTATTTGTCTTGTCGATGTTTCACATCTGCCAACTGTGTAATTTGTTTCTAGTCAGCACATCACTAACAGTTTAACTCTCTTATGAGAGTAGATAATGACATGATAAGCCAACAATGTTCTATGCAAATAACATTCAGAAGCAATTAATGCAGGCTCCCAAGCAAAACTCATAACTCATAACTGAATAATATGAGAGCATATGCTAAAGTGCCAGAAACAAACACAACCATTATTTTCTCAATCTGGCACAAATGTCCACTTGGACTAAAGCATAGACTTATTAGAATATGAGTGAATGACAGGCTTGAATGTAGACTACAATTTCACTGCTTGGCTGAGGCACACAACCACAATGCGATATATAGCCTACAGTATGTACAGAGTAAGTAACCCACAGTCAGAAGTCACATGCTGTAATTTTTATATCAAATTCTATTTTCCTTCTAGTTTAAACAATATGAATAATTCTTAAATATAACTGTAATTGTCCCAATGCAGAATTATTACAAAAAGCTTTTATTTCAGCCCCAGATATTATTGGCACATTCACATAACCCCAGGGTTTCTGTCATGCTGCTAGCACTGTGCATGCTAATATTTCCAACACCACAGCGCGGGAACCAGCTCACCCAATAATTGTATTAGCATCAGTAACTAATATTGATCCTAGATTTCTGGATGCCTATCTGCTATTATGTGTAACCCAAGGATCCCTGTATATATACTGGAACAACTGCAAACCTTCTCATGAGTAAGCTTGGTGACTGCACATTATTTCCAGCAAGGCTCTGTGTAGCTTTCAGCAAAGGTCTAAATAGCCACAATAGCTGAAAGCACCAGTGTATGTGAGTGTGCAAGTTTTTGCTTTCTACTGTGTTTTAGAAATCATATCCAGTTTCCAGAAGCATCATCTAGTCTGACCATAAAGAGCCCATGTTATGCTTTTTTTGTACATGTTTATGAAGTGCTTTCACTCATTTTTTTGGCATTTTCATATTTTATGTCCTGATTGAAATAAGAGAAATGGAGAAATTGTCAGCATATTTTAAAGCAAAACAGTCAGGATGTCCTAGAGACATGGTATGGAACTTCTAAAGCTATTCTTGTTTATTAGTTTGGTTTATGTTAAAATTGCATGGTTGTGTAAGATCAGCACAACATGCAGTTATTCTGCTGCTGCATCTGTGCTCTCCACAAGGAAAAGATGTCACACTGAAAACAATACATACACATACTTCCTTATGCTGTGTGTTCTGTGTTCTTAGCAGTTTGTTGATGGACAGTGTACGTAGCCCCACGTGGAGTCTCCCTGCATGGGAGGCACATGTCAGCAAAGAGGAGTGCAGCAGGAAGCAAGCCTCAAACCAGCTGTTCCAGAGATAAGTTCTGAGTGCGGAATTTTAGCCAGGGCAGCAACAAGGATCTGCACGGTTTTTCAGCATGAAAATTTTGACAGATTATAGACACATTTTCTTTTACTCCCAAAAGGGATATGATATGACCTCTTTAAAAACTCTCCTCTCTTATGGGCTTAGTGGAACATCTCAGCAACATGATATTCTTTTCAGGGGCACCCTCAACTGCATCTGTTTGGTGACTTGCAGTGAAATTGTCTGAGCTGAAGTGGAATAAAAGCTATGGTAGGAGCAGTTAACCATAAAAGTGTAATACTTTAATGTCCAAGTTGAAAGTGTTTGTACCTGCAGTACCTGTCTACTCACACTAGCCCACACTGCAAATCTCTGGACACAAGCAGATCAAATGTGCATAAACATTTCACTCAATTAAAGCTGAACAAATATATTTTATTTTAACTATGCACGACATAGTTGCCACGCCATGTTGAACATAGCCATGTAGCCAAACCGAGCTTATTCTAACCTAACTCTGGAAATGAATCATGTTCAGAGTGTGGTATGCTGAAAGTTCAACCACAGGGGTAATATAGGTAGAACAGTGGAACAGTGTTCAGTCTTCACCAAGAGGACAAAATAATATCCCATATGGTTATGTGAGTATGTAACGTTTTCTGTCACTTCAGATTGTCCGGTTCTGCTCATTTATTTGTCTTCACAACACATTTATAATTTTGGAATAAGAAAGAGAGAATACCCCAACATAAATCATGGACTGAAATGTTTGCATGTAATTATTTTCTCCTGTATTTGAGCAAGCCCCCTAGCATTTGCCTATACAACCTATGCCTAGGGCTGGCTCTGTCCATCACATTAGTAGAGATTCATCGTGGCTTCACCAGCTCATAGAACTTTGTTCCACAACTTAATGTAATAATGAAATGTAATAATTTGTGCAAAACTAGCTAAATCACATCACAGTTCATCCCTCATTATTATTTTAAAAGCACTGTATATCCCATGTTTGTCATATGTCACATTGCATGTCATGTTAAATTCCACACCACTAATGCTTAAAATGTCCTCAATAGTGTAGACTGTAAGTTACATGTGTTCCTGCAAAACTGCTGTTCACGTTAAAAGTTCACATTTAGCCAAGTGTAGGTTATTAATGTTGTGCAGTAAGCAAACAGCATGACAGTCTTTGCATTTCTTATATTAATAGTTTGGGGGATGTTTTTAAGTGTGTGATGTGTTTCACTTATAAATTCATTTCTGTCATTCTTTTTTGTCCTTTTGTCCTTTTGAATAATGTCAGGGTGGCTGTCGAGCAGCTGACAATAACACTGAATATTAAGTAAATCTACGAGAACATAGTAGAATAGTCCCGACCTCAACCCAATAGAGATGCTGTGACATCATCAGTGCCAGACATTCTGAGAATGTTTCATGTTTCAGAACAATGGTTCAGATCTCCTCCTGAACTTTGTGTGTGTCTAATCCACAGCGACAGGAAGTGTTTGCTTGTGCTTATTGTTGTTGAAACAGTGTTTCACTCACTTACCATCACTCTGTGAGTTTAATGGATGTGTTTGGTAAAGAAATGAAAGATTGTGACTGTTTGTGTTGTGAAGATCAGATCACATTTCATCACCGGTTGCTACGCTGAAAAATCTATGCATACCAGAAATGAGTCATGTTGTGTTTTTGTATACTTCAATAATCCGTCTGTTTCTAGCTTCAGTTTGGTAATCCTCGCTAGGATTTAAGAAATCAGCTCTATCTTTTTACCAAGCTTCGAACATGACGTCATATACCTGTCACTTACTTTTTTTTCCATACATCAACACGCACATTAATACTGCTTTAGTTCCAGTCAGATTAGCGTTTATAATATCAGTGATATTTCAGAATTCAAGCAGATTATCTTAGTTATATTAAGCATCTGAAAGTGAATCCCTCTGCGTGTCTAATCTTCTTCTTTCAGCTTATTTAGTGGCAATGCTTTTTTGCCTTTGGCACCAAATTGTTTGGCCCTAATCACAGAGGTTTACCTCAATCGATGAGATTATTCCTGCTTCCAGAACAGCTCTGCACTTGACTTGTGTCCTCTCCAACTTATATCTACATTTCCTTTTCCAGTTTAAACAACTCTTAATCCACATTCCAGGTTTTATTTTGCATTAAGTTTGTCAAATTTCACATTTGACTGTCTGGTCCAGCAAGCACACTGAATATCATCAAAATTCATCTATGGATGAACAGCAGAATACAAACAATACGTCTCCTCTGTGCCAGCTGTTATGGGATTTATTCTTGCTGTTACTGTACATTAATACTTATACCGTATTGTAGATGACCATAATGCAAAGAGGAATGTACATATCAAAATGCTGTACAAAAACACGATGTGCAGGAAATCAGTTGGGAAAGACGCTTCTTACAGCATACGGATAAACTTAAAAAATACAAAAGAGGCACTTAAGAATATCAGATACACACACACACACATATGTACAATATATTCAAAATTCAAATACTTCAACATATGTTATCACACTATTCACCTGAAAAGTTCTGTTTACAATTACATTAGATATACTTGGCTGGCGAGCAGTGTAAGGACCTCGTCAAGTAATGAACAAGGCCTTATCCTACAGGAAGATCAGCTGAAGAAGTTGGAAGCAGTGTTTAAATCCCAATCATTGGCATCATTGTTGTCCCACAACTCACATGGCTTTTAATACTGCAGGTATCTATTGCAACCAGGAACTCTATTGTCTGTGTTTGAAGTTATTATTATCTAGAATAATTTAATTTCAGGCTAATATTTTTCCCTATTAGAAACTAAACACAGACAAGAAGATGCTGTCAATGTGTGATTTACTGAAGGTGTTGATAGGATGCTACTTAACAGCTTCTCACAGATGAGTGTAAAACCTGCTTCACGCTGCTTTGGGAAGCTGCCAATGACTTTAAGTGGGAAGTTCAGTTAAAATAGTGGCTATATGCTAATAGCTCCTACACCCTCACTAAAGGGAAAATGTTATTAAGTTATTAAATATATTGAAAATCTGACAAAGTATCAGCAGCTGCATTCAAACAAATATCATTCCTAGAAGCTTAGAAATATCACCAACTATTTTATGTGTAGCCCAGGTGAAAAATGCCTAACATGGAATATCAGTTCTATATATAATTTAGCTAACTTATTGCAAGGTTACACAAAATGAGAAGAGTCAGTCACGTTCACAATGATCCTGACCATTAGTTAATTTTCTATATAGATCAATGATATAGAGAAACTTTCAAACGGAAGACGCAGATTGTCAAAAAAGTGCAACACACCACACATCACCTGTCTGATCACGTCATTCGCAGTTCACATCCAGTCACCTTGTTCAGTTAAGTACAGGAGGCTTTTAGGTGACAAAACGCACCCTGTGGGAGACACACTGGAGGCTGAAAACAGCATGGTTCTGTGCTGTTGTCCACTGAGAAGTTATTATGTATCAGTTTGTCAGAAATGCCATGAAGCCCTAGGGCTGTCAGATTTTAATTTGAAATTTTGACATTGTAATAATGTTGTGTCTCAACTTAATATTTACTCTATATTATATCTACAATTTTAACACATCTAATTATCAATCTGTAGTCGAGAATGCAGCTGACTGACAGCAAGTGGATATGTAGACAGTGAGCAGATGATTAGCACAAAACCTGTTTTCTGTCACTTTGCATTACTTAAACTGAGTCATCCTACAAACTCTACAACCTGCATGAGTGTTTGAATGTGTGACTCCACTGATCAGCCACAATCGTGGTAGTAGTTGTGATGGACAGGGGTCAGTATGGGCGTGGCCATGATCGACCACTGGGTGATGTTAATGCTGTTGTTACTGGCTGGTAAATTTAAGTAAAGCTATTGTAAGCTATGATGAGCATGGTTTGGGCCATCTTGAAATTAATGGCGCAGGTCAGGTGCGGACTTGCAAAAATGCTAATGCACCACTGCATGTCCTGTTAGACTAAACTGTTGTTGTGTCATTCATACAAAATGGAGGAAACTATGCAGAAAGGATAATAATCTTGCTACAAAACATTGTGTGGAAGTGTTAACAGATACATCAGTATATGTTCATGCATTTAGCCATTTTTCCAGTGATCCTCCCCAGTGTCAGTCATAGTTTACATAATGTCACCACAAAGCCACTCTAATCTTAACTGTTTCCTATAGATATCACATCAACAAATCTTGTTTTTTGCTCTATAGTTTTGTTTCCAGAGAAAGTGGAAACTTGCAGAATATTAAGTTGTGCCTTATATATTAACAATAAAGTCTCAGACAGTTTCCTAGTATTGTTATCACAATCTAAGCTCTGTCATTTCAGTGATTTTAAAAAGCAAATCTCCATCATTTTACAGCTCATGTACAAGTTTGCTACTCAGGACCTCCACCCACAGTGTTTGACTGTTTTCCGAAGCCATCGTTTCACCAACATAGCAAAAGTGGACAGCAGCCACTTTTCACATCTGCTACAGTTGCAAAATGCAACATTAAATAAGGCGACCTTCTCTTAAACTGCTTTTGTGTTCACCTAAAGAGGATAATCCACATCTGTGTCTTCTGCTTTACATGGTTGGAATTTAGTCCAAGGCAATATTGATTGGCTTGGCTCAGAATATGAGCTCCTCCACCCTAAACACCCTAGTCCCATATCTTCATTTGTAATGATGAATAACAGTTGAATCAAATTATTGTCAATGAGGTGTTGTCATAGTTTATGGTAAGCCCTTAAGCTGAATAGTTTCTAATGAGTCAGATTCCATGCTATGACTAGAATCGCGTTTCGTCCTCCTTACCTCAGGTTTCACTTTCCTTGGTGCATTTAGCAGCTGTTTTTTTCAGTTACTTCTGAAACTTGATGTAAGGAGGGTAAAACAACTGAGCTGCTTAAACTATTCTGCTTTCTGAAGTTGATAACAAACACCTCTTATTGCATCCAAAGAAGCAATCTCATCATACTTGTTCCTCTCTGATCTAGCTCCCACCAAAATCGACGCACTGTCCAGTCCAGTCATATTAGACTCAAGTCCTGTGTAGCCCTTCAGCCCTCCTCCTGCCAGCTCTTGGCATGTCAAAGCATCCTGGGCGGACACAAAAATCCCACCATTTGCGGACGCGGAGCCCTCCTCCCCTCTTCTGTGTTGCTCTGGTGTTGGAGCAGGTGCTCGGATTCCACTACTTCCAGCACCAACGCTACCAACATTTGCACCTCGCCTTTTTGACGGTGGACCCCAGAGGAAGGCATGGACAGGCCTGTAGTGCTGACGGGCGTAGCGGAGCAGGCGTCTACGGGTGGCCGGCAGGCGGATGGTGTAGACGTAGTACTCCAGGGCGCTGTGCTGCATGTTGGGAAGGGTGTTATGGCACAGTGACTCCTCCAGGAAGAGATGAACCAGTGGGGCCTTGAAAGCCTCGTAGCCAAGTTCGCCCAGGGACTTCAGGATGCGAGTGATCCGCAGGTAGTTATGCTGGGACCTTCAAAGACCAAACAAGAAGTTAAGAGGTTTTTGAACTGGAAGATTATAAACTGCAACATGATTGTAATGATAGGCTGTATATGCTTTTTCCTAGAAAACATGTCGTTAGGCACAGGTGTCCTTTTTAGTACTACACATTATTTGACTGACAGTCAAAATGTTTGCCTTGAAAAAGGCCTACAGTCTAATAAAATAGAACTATATAGCAAATAAGCACATAAACAACTTAATGATCACGTGAAAGCATGAAAACAGTTCAGCCCTGCATAGTCCAGTGCTTTCACCCTAACCCTATCAAGGTCTGTGTGATTAAAGGTCCAGTTACTAGTTTCAGATGAACTTCTAAGAATCAAACTTAAGAATCAGGACCTTCGCTCTTTGCCCCTCCTGTCCTGCTCCTGCAAATACATAGTCTTTAATGTAGTCAGTTTCCTGTGCAAAGCTACCATTAGCTGTTAGCTTTTCAGTCTTAGGTCCAGTCTACAAACTCTGTCTGTCATGTGGCAGCAGCAGGGTTTGCTGGGACTTGCTTTACATTTGTTCAAAATGAGAATTCCTGCTCCAACCTAATCTTTTCATAAGTTTTTCTAGGTGGTGGATGGGGCTGATTTTTGAGTCATACTGTGAGGACAACAGTGGCCCAATCTCTCAAGATTAACAACAATAGGCCTGTATGTAACCTAGAAACATGAAATGACCTAGAACAGATTACATGTCTTTTGTTGTTAGCATTTTTAACGTCAATAGTAGGAATAAATGATAACCTCACAACAGACAGGAACAATGATGAAAAAAGATGACTAGCTCAGACTACTACAAAGATTAAAAATAGTTTGTCAAAATATTTAAAATGCAGTAATTAAGCCTGTATTGCATGTATTGTTTCTGATTAATTATTATTACTATTAATATCCGTGACAGCTGAAATGAGCTGCTGTCATTATAAACATTAAATGCAGTGGTGCAAATGGTAAATAATGTTTTGTACACTGCCACTGATAAACAACACAATATACTAACCTCAGTCTCTGAACTTAAGACTATCTGGAGTCTGAGTCAGTGGCCAATTTTCTCAAATTATTTTTAACATTCACAAACTCTGACTTTAACTTTCTGCTGCAGCGACAGCAGCAGATTGAGACAAAACACATTTCAATTCAGTAAAGAAAATACTGTGTTACTAGACTCTGGCTTTATTTTAGCAAATACCATTATTTTAGAATATGCCCAAATCTGCACCAGCACTGATCCACCAAAACAGCTCAAACATCTCTACAAATTTGTGCTGCACGTCTTAAGGTTTTGTAGTTAACTTGTACTATAAAGTCTTTACCAATACAGAGCAAAAAGAGGGATTTAGAGATAACAGGTTACCAGGTGCACAAGTTTTGTATTTGATGCGACATTACAAGCACGGAAATGGAACAAAAGTGTACTGAGCAGCTGTTTGATGGTGAAGTAGTTTTCATGTTGTGGTAATGGCAACAGTTTGCATCAGATGCTGATGTTTCAAGAGGGTTTGTGACTTGAAGAGGTACAGTAGTAGTACTTAGATCTAAACATACTTAATACCCCCATGTGTGACATTCAGGTGGCTGTTTGGCAGGAAAACACAATGCCTCTTCTCAGACAATGAAACTTTTAAAATAGGATGTGAAAGGGAAAAAACACTGATATTACCATTTAACCATCTGTTCATTGACTTAAAACATGCTGTTTCACACTTGGCTGCTGACAGAGGAACAATTAAGTTGCATGAGATTTAGAATAATGGCCTTGCTAAAGGACACAAAAACAGCAACTGGCAATTCTGGCTGCAACTGTATACCCGTAAGCTGCTGCAAAATGTTTTGTACATGTAAGCTTACTCATTAAGGTGCTGGAAGCGCTCCTGCCAGTTGGAAGCCCGAGCAACATTCCCACTCTTATCCAGAAGTTTGATACCGTAGAAGTCCAACATAATGGAATAGGCTGCCAGGAATCTCCGCTTAGCTTCCCGAGTGCTTTGGAATTCCTGAACAGATCAGACAGTCTGGTAAAACACCACCTTTCTTTTCGCCATGCATTTTGGCTGATCAGATGATAATCATATGCAGCAGGACACAGAATCACTTTTGAATGTTTGCAATGGAGTGTAAACACTCCAAAAGACATTATTAATGCTCAAACTGATTCAGAGCCAAATGCAGTTCTGCCAAGAGCCTAAATCAATACAGTATGTCATTATAACTGCTTTGTAAAATATAGAAAAGATAGGCACTAACAGCTTATGACAATAATACATGTTATGTTAAAAGAATAGTTTTTCTATTTTTGGTTTAACAGAAGCAATTCACGCTCACTGAACCACGGTAAACACTTGTGCACTAAGGAAGTACAAACACATATGCACTTTATGCAATTCACACAGTAACACTGACACTGTGTGTGTACTGTGTCACAGTTTTCATCCATGTTTATACATAGTTCCCAGTTTAAAGGATAAAAACTAAACTTTGTCAAAGTCAAAAGTCTGGAACAAATGCAAACAACCAGATGCTGGTTTTTCTCCTCTGGTGATGCTCTGCCAAGCCTTGGCTGCAGCTGTCTTCAGTTCCTACTTGTTAATGGGTATTTTCTGCAAGTGAAGTATATGCTTTGATGGATTCAGGTCAGGTGACTGGCAAGGCCATTACAGATGTGTTCACTTCTCGTTCTTTAAAAATCTGGGCTTGGTTTCGCAGTAGGCTGTTGTCCTTCTGTAACAAGAGTTCTGAGGCCTTTTTGTTTTCTTGACAAACTCTAATAATCATGTTCATGCGAAAGCATGTTCACACTGACACTGTGGAGTAGATCACACTACCTCACTGGGCAGTTTGTTTGATTAGGTGACTGTGTATCTAAGGTGATGATGAGCAGCACAGGTGCACCTCAAGGAACTGTACTGGCACCATTCCTGTTTACACTCTACACCTCTCACTTGCCACCAACAAAAATTACCTGACTCTTCAGTTGTTGGCTGCATCATTAATGATGATGAGGAACACAGACACCTGATAGAGAGCTTTGAGTACAACATCAATAAACTGGAACTGGACAGTCTGGTAGCCGTGGCAGAGAACAGGATGGTGGACAAGCTCAGCGCTGTCCTGGACAATCTGTGTCACACACCTTATGATGAACTGTGGCAGAAGGGAAGCTCATTCAGCCACAGACCGATCCCATTACAAAGCAAGAAGCTTCAGGCGATCTTTTGTGCCCCCTGCCATTAGACTGTACAACAAGATGTGTCTCGACAATAATAAAAACATTTTTCATTCGCGTTATTGTTTTTTACTGTATTGTTTTTACTTGTTGCTGTAACAAGTGAACTTCCCTGTTAGGGATCATTTCCTTCACTGGGGAAATTATTCTTCCATCATCCACCACAGATGTTTCTGTGGTCTTCAGACCTTTTGGTTTCTGAGCTCAGCAATGCATCCTTTCATTTTAGAAATGTACCAAATAGTTGATTTGGCCTCGCCTAATGTTTATCTGTCTGATGAACTTGTTTTGGTGTTTCAGCCTGCCAGTGACAGTTCTTTAGACTCCACGTGGTTACCATTGTTACAGTGTACTGAGCCAAGATTAAACGTACTATTTATGGACCTAACCATATATATCCTTGTGCGGTCTTACTTTGATCTCGTCCTGAGTCAGTTCATCTGCGTAGAAGTTGAGCCCTTGTTCTCTCAATGGGAAAAGCCTGCAACAGGGAAAAGGGAAAACAACACATTGTTTGATAATTGTTTGACAACAAAGAAGTGAGCGCCACCAATTTATATTGCATAGTCGGACAAACTTGAAATGTGCATTTTTCTCAACATAACAGGTTACATGGAGCTACAGCAAGACCAATATAGTGCATATGAAGGACTGCGAGAGCTAAACGTTTACTACCCACTGATATAATCATGTTACGTTCACACAATCTCATCTCTGACATGCAAGAACCTGTTGACATTTGTAATATAAAAATCCACTTAATTACAAGAAGATGATGCAATGACAATTTATTTTAGCATCAAAATAGATGCTGCAGTGTCTCACCACTGAATGTAAGTGTGATTGTGCTCCAGTTTGTCATAGTCGCCTCTCCACTTCGTCAGAATCTCCTCGATATAGATACCTGGGAAGAGACGGAGCTAATTAGCTGCCGCACAGTATGTGTGTGTGTGTTTGTGTGTGTGGAAGAGAGACAGTGTTTAAACATTGGATAAGTACTGTAATCTGCTGGTCTTTGTCAGTCAAACATGACCTTCAGCCAAACAAAACTGACTTAAGCCAAGTCAACATCACTTCTCTCCAGTGGCAGGAGTTCTGAATACATTTTGTGTGTGTGTGTGTGTGTGTGTATGTGTGTGTGTGTGTGTGTGTGTGTGTGTGTGTGAGAACTCACCATCTGGTACTAGAGGGATCTTGTTCAGGTAGAAGCGTAGGTTACGGTACTCACTGGGTTGCCGGGACCTTTTAAAGTTCTACACACAGAGAAAGTGTTAGTGTGTACAGTTATAGTGTGTGTATACAGACTTTTTGAGCAACACAGTGATGTGTGTGTATATATATGTACCGGGTAGCTGTGACGGTATTTGTAGAGGTCCCTGGCAGCATAGAAACTCCTCTTCATCTTTGGAACAGACTCTGGTGAATCTGTCAGCTGAGAGAAGAAGAAAGAAAGAAAAAGAAAAAGAAATAGATAATAATTACATTTGGAAAAAAACAGGAAAGACAAAGCAATGGAAATAAGAACAGATGCAGAGCAGCTCATCTGTTGTTCAGCTGAATTCCAAGCACTGACTCTGCTTTTGAGGTCGAGGGCTGTCTATTTCCTATCGTTTTCCTTCCTAGCAAAGGAGGACAGTTCGCATCCCCGCTGCTGTGCCATCACTACAAAAGGATTCTAGAAACTAGATCAAATTCTCATATAAAATGTGGGTCATGCTACTTCCTACTGGTCAGCAAGGCTTGCCATGATACACTAGCTGCAATCCAGCAAGCTCTAACTCAGGTTCCCTCTGGTTTAAAAAAAGGTTTGGTTTTATGATCTTTACCTGACTCTGAACATTGGTAACAGTCTGCAAACTGCAGACATTTTTATACTTTTCTGTGGGAGATGGACAAACAATTACAGTTTCAAATGCCTTTGTACTGATTTAAAAGCCATAATTTTTTATAAAACCAAAGTGCTTGACCTATATTATATATTATTATTTTATAATGTAATATATATATATAAAGTCTGATGTATAATGTTTTCACTATATCATATACAGTTTGTGCTGGAATGTCTGTTTTTGCATGGATGATAGATGAATGATGATAGAATTTCATTATGTATTGATTTCTTATTAGATTATAAATCATCTGTTTGTGTGTGTGTGTTTGCATTTTAGTTAACATCACAGAGAGAGAGAGGAGGAGAGAGAGCGAGAACCAGATGAGAATGTGGTCATGTAGTCAAAACTGCAGTGATAATGACAATACGGCTTCTGTTTACATGTTGTGTTTTCATTTGATGCTGGTTGTTCATGAAAAAAATGACTTTATTATTTTTGCATAATCCCACTATGTTTGTAGTGATGGCTGTGTGGTTAAACATTATGCGTTTATGAGCAGCTGAGTCTCCTACAAGAACAACACACAGTTCTGTTTTTGTTCTTTTCAAATATTTTGTGGGAACTGATATTGTCATTGTTATATACAAGAAATTTAAGTAATGATAAAATATCACGTGCATATGGAAAAATGTAAATGCACTAATTATTATCCAGTAAAATGAGACGCATGACACTGTGTGAGTGTCACATTAGGGGCTGAGCACCTCTAAAGGTCTGATCCCAGAACAGTCGCAGGTTTGAAAGCCCAGTGTCATTCTCCATACACTGTAGTAGACTGAAGGAAATATAACTAATTACCTTTTAATATTACACCCTAATTCATGTAAATCATCTAGAATGTGAGAGCTGACACTTTGTATGTCGTAAAAGTGGCACTAACAATTATATCATTTCAGTCAAGTGCAGTTTGATCGTAGTTCAACTGCAAGTTCACACCGTCCGCATGTAAGGTTACATAAAAAATAGCATTTTTTTGAATGAAGTTTGGCGGCAGCTCCGCCATCTAACACACCAGCCTGTATCTGGACTATACTCAGTTGCCCTTTCTGTGTCCTGGCCTTGTCAATGCTGTGCGCTGACGGCGGTCGCACACGTTACCGCACCGTGTCCAGGCTCAGGCACTACAGTGTAACAATATGCATCACAACGTAACGTTAAACTACCACCGTACCTGCGGGGACGTGTCTCCGGCGGCCCGGTCGCTCCCCGCCGGGCTGATGGAGTCGGAGATACCGCTATCATCCTCAGCCACCGGCTCGTCGCTCTCTGAGTCCGACCCCCACGTCGAGTCGCATTCCTCAACGGTGCTCGGCTCCTTAAAACGCCAGCTGCCCAACAGATTTCCCATTTAAACAACATGCAACACCGCTCACCTGCTTTATTGTCCTGATTTGTTACACAGAACACTACATAGCTCCGTTCTTCAGCGCTCGCAGTATTTAAATGGCAGAAACGGGAATTTCCAGATCAGAAACGATGATGCTGATATGAGGGGTGATCAGTGCCACAGAGCGGCAGGAGGGCTTAAAGCTGCAAACATCAGATGCTCTACGTATGTCATTATATGCATGTTTTACTCCATTGTCAAGTATTTTTATAATATCTTTACCACTAACATTATTTTGTGTTTGTTTAATTTACTGTATAATTATTAAAACATTTACAACCAGATGTTTTATTAAGAGATTTATAATAAAATATTGTTTCAACGCTGGGAATGGTTTGTTTAATGAATCTCATGTTCCCATCGTGGTATTGTAACCTTAGTTACTGTCCACATCATTTTTACTAACATTGTTGTATTGACTTATGTTGTTTACTATGCTTTGCATAGTTCACTGTGTTAAGATTTAGGTTTATTTACTATACTTTTACATTACATTGCACCAGCAGAATTAAGTGCTTGTGGTCATAATCATTTCACTTATCAGTTCCAGCAGATTTTATTTTCACATGTGTAACATTTAAATTGATTAGGATATTCCCTTGGTTTAGAGTAACATTGGTTCCTACACAGGGGACGAGTTTGAGTGTCATGTGTGAAGAGCAACACATGGGCAGAAGTGTGAAGAAGCCAGGTAGAGATGTAGTAATGTACTGTCTTGGCGTGTTGGTATTGATTAAAGACGACCACAAGAGAGAAACTGTAGCCCGCTTATTACCCACAGCCAGAGAGAGGCTGGAGAATGCTACCACACATGAAATAACGGTTACACTATGGACACATTAATATTCAATGTTTTGTGACTTTTTAGCTAATAATAATAATGTTAATAATAATAATAATAATAATAATAATAATAATAATTTTGTTTTAGTCCTCTGATACCATATGTAAGCAATATTGCGTTACCCGGTTATGTAGGTCACAGAGATCCCGCTTCTCTTCATCCAACTGTTCCTGTGGCATTAATCATCCTCTATAGAAAGTCCCTGTAACAACAGCATCAGGACCAGAGTGGTCTCACATAGCATTAGGAAATGTAACAATCTTACATTAATGATTTTTCTATGAGAACTGTGTTCTAATGAATTAGTTGTTATGCAGAATTAGCGACTTACCATGATGATTGTTTCAGACACACAGCGCTGTTGTTTTCACACAGTAACTAGAAGCACTGTTGAGCTTATTTTATTTTTTTATATTGTAAGAAACAGCCCAGCAAATGCACAACTTAATTTTTCATAGTCATTCCACATTGGGATTTGTATGGAAATATAATTGATATGGTTGGGTCTAATTCACCAAAAAACTATTTATACCAAGGTGTCAAATTCTACACAATCCAAACACCCACTGATGTCTGTATATGGTTAACATTAGCCGTTTATTCTCATTCAGAAACAGTGAGTTCAATGAATCAATAGTTGAGATTCACTCAACTAATTATATTAAGATGATAAAAAAGCAGGTGTATAAGTGGACTTCCCA
>OMLM01001677.1:240327-255176 GCA_900302695.1 Helostoma temminkii | reverse complement strand
TATACAGGTCACACTACTTATGATACTGGTTTTAATAGAGCTGCAGTTAAATCAAATTCTTCATTCAGTGACAGAAGCTGCTAGCTGCTGCTTTTTATACAATAAAATTCAGCAATCATAACAGAAAACATAACACGCACTAGTCCGTGTTATATATTAATCATTTTATGATATAAAGTCATCGCAAACACAACAAAGCTTTTTTTTAACCTTGAGTGCGCTGAATTAGAGGCTGTGCCATTTAATTATGTTGCAGAATAACAGTTGGGAAAAAATAAGCAGGCCTTTCTGTTTATCCACATTATGTCACGTAACTATAGTAACTAGACATGTATATAGAAGAAAAAGATCCATAAAATGAATGAATGACAATGTTTTATTCTGATTTCCCAGAGATATGTCCTTGCTTTCTCTACCTCTTAAAGACTGAGCACAGAAAGCTGTGAGTGGCTGTAAAATGTGACATCAGGTTCTTCTTGAGGATGTTTTATCACTTGATGGAACGAAACACTGTGAAAAGCCTCCACTTTGAGACTACTGACATATATTTTCCTATATACAGAAACACATTGGCAGGTTTGTACTATTCATATAAATCTTGGTGGAGAAGAGAAAAAGGAACATTTACATCATTATCACTGAGGGGCTCTTGAATAAACCGCTTGAACACCTCATCGTCCAATCAGGCTGATTACTCAGTGACCATCATTCACGTTCAACTCAGTGAATCTATTCTAAGAAAAATGTCCAAAAAATAATCCTCCATGACACGGAGATTAACTTAATATCTTTTATCTCAATAACTGACAAAACAGTCAAAGTTATTTGTGTAACCTTGCTGGTTAGCCTTAGTCACCTTAAACCGCACGATGTTTCTTAGCTTTGTAGCATTTAGAAATAATCTAAAAATATAGTTTGATATACAACACATGTAAATTAAAGTAGATAGAATTTGGGTGCAAATTCCTTGTTTGTATTATGCAAACCTGCGTTGTCATCAGCAATGTGTTTGTTTCTTATTATTATTAATTTGTTCTTCCTTCAGTCTCATCTTTAGCAGGTGAAATGCATGTTGGGATAAAATCTCCTTTTTGGCATGACCAGTGCAAAACCTTCCACTTTCTTCCTCTGTTAAAATCCTTTGTTAAGTTGGCAGTGTGTTCTGGATCATTGTCATTCTGTATGAAGCTCCTCTGTTGAGCAATGATGCTGAATTCTCTCTACTGCTACCGTCATGAGTTATATCGTCAGTGCAGATTAGAAGCAGGCATGCAGGCCCAAACCATGACACCACCTGTTTCACAGAGGAGCTCGAATGGTTTGGATCATGAGTGGATCCTTTCTTCTCTACACTTCACTTACTCTTGGTTTCATCAGTCCATATAACTGTGTTTCAGAAATCTGACTCATCACTATACTACTGCAAAGCCCAGGCTGGGATTTTCTTCTCAGCTCAGACACTGCTGCTGTCATCAGCTGTTGTTTTCCTTGGCTGTGAATGTTGCTCAGTACACCAGTGGTTTCTTTTTTTTCCCCCCTAAATAATTGTACTGGCTATGCCCAATGTTTGTGCAGCACCTAACTGTATTTGTCTTCTTTTTCAGATTCAAAATGTCTTGCTTTTCTCTGGTTGGTTTTTATGTTGCTTTATGCCATTTAAAAC
Organism: Helostoma temminkii; assembly: GCA_900302695.1. Lineage (NCBI taxonomy): Eukaryota > Metazoa > Chordata > Actinopteri > Anabantiformes > Helostomatidae > Helostoma > Helostoma temminkii. Next base: position 253,513 of record OMLM01001677.1, on the reverse strand, counting down.
CAAGAGTAGTCATTTAGTTTGAAAATCATTTTCATGAGCTTACCTGAGCAGCAAAAAATCACCTGTCAGTCACAATTTGTTCATTTAAAATGGGTTCATCTGATACAAAAAGCTTTCAGAGCTGACGAACCGACATTTAAGTTCATCTTCGCGTCGATAATTTTATTGCATTTTATTTTACAGATTAAGTTTTATCGAACGTGTGAATTGGGGTTGTTGGTTGGAAGACACGTCGAGCTGGGCGCTTCTCTCCCTGCGCACTGGAGGCTCTCCCCAGACCACTCCTCTGTGTTGTGGTGCTCAGAGCTCACACCTGAAGTGACAGGGAGGGAGTGAAGGACTGTGATGAAGGCAGCGCACAGTGTTGCTCAGCTTGCTTCTGCAGGAAAGCAACTGCAGGACACATTTGGAGAACTAGTCAGAAGGAAAATATTCAAAGGGAGGAGGGTGCGCAAATGTGACGGGCTTCGGACGTTTCCATTTATACCAGTCGGGCAGGGAATCGAATCTCTCCATCGGGAGCTGCGTTTTTAAAAATCAGCGGTGACTGGCATTTTCAAACATTGCACGCCTCGTCCGTCACCTGCGGATCGTCACAGCACCATGCGAGCAGGAGAGACGAGCCCTGTGCCATGCTGAACAACTCTCCGTCTCTCCTGCTGGCTCTGACCGCGGTGGCCGGACTTCTCCTGCGATGTCACTGCTGGAGCGACGAAGACCTCCTCCTGCCGCCCATCAACTCCTCCAACAGGTTCCTAGCCAACCTGGAGGTGGACGTGCGCTTCTCCAAGAGGTCTGTGGATGAGAGCGAAGCCTCGCCCGACGCCTCCTCCCTGCAGACTTTGTCCCAGTGTAACGTGAGCGTCCAGAGACTCCTGCCCACCTCGTTAGTGGCCCGCTGGGACAGCAGCTTCGGCTTCCAGTGTGATGTGCTCATCTACACCACCAACAACCACGGAAGGGCTTTTTTCTCCGCGTCGTTCAACAGGGCGATCTCGCCTGTCGTCATCGAGCACCTCGGGGTCACCGGGGGTCAGCAGGAGTTGCGCCTGTGCGTGGGATGCGGGATGTCCCGATACCGGAGGTTTGGTCAGGGCAGGTCGAGGGGCCAGCAGAGCGGAGATCAGGTCACTTTCTGCTGCGTGGATTTCAGTCTAGACGAACTGAAGGGGGACAAAAGTTGGAGGCTGAACAGAAAACCAATCGAGTCGACACTTGTGGCTTGTTTCATGACTTTGGTCATCATTGTGTGGAGTGTTGCTGCTCTCATATGGCCAGTCCCGATCATTGCAGGGTTTCTGCCCAATGGGATGGAGCAGAGGAGACCGAGATAACTGAAATAGTCTCTTTATTTAATTAGCCTGTGCTGCCTATACTATTGTAGCCATTCAACTGTTCAAAAGGAATGAATGATTGCAGGTTTGGAGAACTGTTTGATCCAGTGCTCTAGTTGCGGGTGCTCTTTAACCCTAACTGGGGGTTACAGAACACTTAATAATACTCTTCCTATTAGGAGAACCAAGGTAATGTATGAAGACTAATAGTAATCTATACTGGGACCAACACCAATGTGTTTTGTAAACCCTTGTAGGCCTTCCTTTAGATTATTCCAGCGTAAACTGTCCAAGCTCTTCTCTTTAAACGGTGTTTGTATAGTTTTTAATCTTTCTAGACAAGTTTTGCCTTAACCCATGTGTAGGACCTTTTGCACTGAAATCTGATCTTTAAAATGTGCCGTCACATATATAACTTATAGTCATGTTCAAAGTAAATGTAATAAGAAGTAGTTGTTGTTTATGACTGACACAGAGAGGCTTTCGGTATTTATATTGTTAGATTTTTAAATGTCGAGTTCAATATACGTGCTTCTTTGTATTAATGTTCTGAAGGTTTAAATGAAAATAAAACTGGTTATAGACCATATCTCAGACCTGTTCTCTGTAGCCCAGATCAGTTTACTTATCAAGACAATGCAGAGTGTGATCCAAATATTAAATGTGTTGAACCAACACTCTTTGGAAAATATACACTGCTGCTTGTTTATTAGGCACCGTACATCCACGTAAAATTATTAAAATCTAACAACAGTCCTGCAATAAATCCTCCTCCATAATGAAACTGTTTTTGAAAGGTGTTGGTGCAACTGCGCAGAGGATATTGTTTCCACTGCTGCATATTATATAAAGAGGGGTTCCTTTATTAAATGCAGAAATTGTCTATGATCAAAACAGAGGCGTTGTAACACCGAATATGTATTATACATTGTGCAGTTGACTGGAAATAAGGTCTTAAAATGATTGATGACTCTTAAACAGCATTTCAATGCTGTGGCAACTGGTACTTTATGTACTTTTGGATAATTTAACCTACAGACATTCATAAAAGATTGTCGTACTGCACTTTTTGAAAAATCTGCCAACTGTCAGAAAGAGGTCATCTCTCGTTGTCCCTCTCTGTTGTATGGATAGAGCAGGTTCAGGGTTTGGAGAATTATCATGTGATACAAATTGTAACATTTAGTGATATGAACATTTCCAGATCCAGTGACTGCTTTGCCCCTCAAAACTAAATGTTTACCCTCATACAGTACAACCTGCCTTCATTTAAATAGGTGAGAACTAGAAGGACCAAGTATCAAGTAACAGAGTCACTTTGCTTTCAGGGCAGACTATGTGACATGCCCAGACAAGAGAAACACAGTCAGCCTGATGTATTAACTTAAAACTATTTGTGTCTCGCTCTGCGAGGTTTTGATTATTAGAAATTCAGACTGGGAGTTCATCCTTAATAAACATAAACACAAATCAGGCAGAGCGAATCTTTCTGTAAAAATGTTTAGTGTTTAGTAGATAGTCAGTGCGCTCATCGGGAACACAGTTAAAACCTTCTTGTAACATTCAGGCTGAACCTGATTCATGTTGAGTATATTTATATTTATTTCGCATAACATGCAGGCTATAGGTCTACTTTAGTAGTTGTAAACTACTTTCTTCATTTTATTTCTTAGAAATAATCACATTTTATTGATTTTCACTATGTATCGATGTGATGACGCACCACTGAACTCTGTGAACACCATAATGTCTGACCTGGCCGGTGGCCACGCCTTTACATTACCTGGAGTAGCCGCTCCCTTGCTGCTGACATGCTCACTCGTGCAGGAAGCGGGTAGAGGAAGCGTCTTCTCCAAACAGAGTCACGTAAAAGTGAAACGATAATGAGTGAACCAGTGTCCCAGCTCTGGATACGAGGCGGTGAAATATGCGCGAATCTCCACTGATCTTCCTCAGAAACAGACTTACTGAGCTACACTGTGGGGCAGCATGTCCTCATCAACACCCAGAGTCTCTCTGCAGATTTTACTACTGACATTCATCATCTTCACTGTATCGGGTAAGTTCACGCTTAATTATTAACCAGTGAGACAGATGTAGTGCGAAGTGTCAGTGGCGAGGCGGTGGATCTGCAGTTAGAATATGGACATTGATTAATCTTTAGTTATACAGGAACAAGTCAAGGAGCACGGAGGCCTCGTCACACCGCATTGTTGTGGCGTTTGCTGTGGGTATTGATTAGTTTAGTCAGAGTAAGGCAGCATCAAGAAGTGCCCTGTAGTCTTGTTCACCCCATGACTGAGTTAGTTTTCCTGTGGTTTCTTTTGTTTGTTCAACAAAGCCCTCACCATCTAAAAGCCTCAGAGCTGATCTGACGTGTCGTGAGACATACGATAGTTTGTTTGGTACAAAGATATATATAGAGAGGGAGACAATAAACTGACATATGTGATACAGCAGAGAGTTTCAAGCTGTACGTGTTGACAGGGCTTTTTGCTCAGTACAAGCCTGGTTAGTCAGAGAAGGAGTGAATTCAGGCTGCCTCATCTCTCAGTGTAGTCCTACTGAGTTTGTAACCGTGGGTAAAATAAAAGAAATAATGTCAGACATTTAGATTCAGATTTTCAGTTGCACTTCAGTGGTGATTTTTAAAAATTACTATTGAAGACTCAGCGTCTGGTGTTTGCTTTCTGTTTTATCTAGGGGCTTATAAGCTGACCTTCGCCCCTGATCCCTCCACCACCTTCATCTTCAGCAGCACTCAACTCAAAGGTTGCAGAGTGTGCAAAGGGGCCGGGCCTTCACAACAGTGTGGTCCATTTTTACTGCTAAAAGACACCACTTCTGTTTCACTGGTGTTCGAATGCCCCAGACCTCAAGATGTGTTTAAGGTGGAAATTGTGCAAAACATAGGTAAGAGTTCCCTTGTCACTTTGAGGGAAGTTAAAGTATACCATTTGGTTTTTTTTTAATAAAATAAAATGTAATGTTGCTCATATTATTTGGTGTAAAATTCACATGTAAATTTCTCTTGTCAGTTTGCACCACACAGTCATGTAATGGCCACATCATCCAGACTGAGTCCAGCTTTCCCTCTTTTCTGGATTTTAACCGCACATTTACCTGGAACCTGAAAGCCTCATCACAGAGAGCGTTCAAAATCGACTTCAACAAGACAGGCCTGAGACAGATTCATCCGTCTGAGATATGTCCAGACAGACACAGCTACACCCTCCAGGCCCTACAGACTACAGGGAATGTGACCATAGGGAAATACTGCAGAGTGGGAATTATCAGTAGTGCTCAGATACTGAACTATGGCAGCTTTTCTGTGGAAGTCCCAGCAGGGCAGAAGCTACAAAATGGTCAGTTTGACGTGTCTGTTGGGGAGGAAATCAAGTGTGAGTTACTTAAAATCTTCTTTCTGAACAATGTCCCTTTTGTGTGTCATGTCACGTTATGACAGTTTCATTTGCTTTTTTCTTTTATTTAGCTTTTGCCAAAATTACACTGACATTCCCAAATGGGACATTGTCCTCAGAGCTCCTCTCTCCAAACTACCCGGACAGTTTTCCTAACAACAATGTGATGGAGTGGTACTTCCAGGCCCCGGACAAACACACAATTTCTGTAAAGTTTCTGAATCTCACAGAGCCATATTGTCTGAAGAACAAGACGGCAGTGGAGTATCACAGCGAAGGGAGAGCAGTGTGGGTACAGAGTTTAAGAGACCCCCAACCATATCAGACATGGGAGAACGTGTCTGTGATGTTGAGGAACTGTGAGATGGACAGAAGAAGATCTAGTTCTTCTGGACTCTCCATAAACCTTAAGGTGTCTACTTCAAGCATAAGTTTGCCAGGTTTGTACATAATCTGGATGATTTTTTGTTGTTTGGTGTGAACATCGCAGCTTATGCTAAACTCCTTTCAAAGTTGTCCTTGGCCCTCTCAGATGGTTTGTTAATTTAACATATCTCATGTATTTATGCAATAAGACCATGAGACTTAAATGCTTTGATATTTAGGCTGTTGTTTCTGTCCATACTTTATCATCAGTGAAACAAACTTAGATACAGGCTTATTTCAAATGCTTATTTAAAGAGTAAAAATTGATTTTTAATTAAAATTGAAACTGCCACTATGTGTATTTTTGTATTACTCTTGTGGCCAAGTAGCGATACATATGTATTAGTTACGTAGTGCAATTGAATCTCCATGTCTGTTGTTTGAAACCTGGTGTAGAACATGTCTCCTACATGTTCCAGCAGTTATGTGCAGAGCTTCCATTTTCATGTTACAACAAAGGTGCAGATTCGTAATTTGTAGGCGTGAATGGACTTCTGTTTTCTGAGACAACTCAGTATAGATGAGTAATAAAACAATGTTGAGAGTACTTTATTTAATCCTTCAGGTCTCAGATTAGGGGAGCTCTCAAATTGCCTAATTACTGAGTCATGAATGTCATCACTCAGCTACGAGGAAGCGGTTGAGGAATAAAATTTCTGTATAACATGTTTGTGATGAATAATTGTGTCAACTGGGATATGCTAACATTATTTGTATACTGTATGTGTGTGTGCGATAAAAGCCTATTTCATGTTGTACTATTCTTCTCTAGTGTTGTGTAAAGTGAATATGACTGAAGCGGACAGTCTCGCTCTTCACATTGAGAAGCTGAGGCCGGCCTCTGAGTGCAAGATGAAAATAGACTCTGTTATGAAGGAGAAAATCACCATCACATCAAACAGTGACTTGTCTTTCCAGGACTGTTCTCCTGAAGACATACAGGTCACTGCCACGAGAATCATAGGTAAATCCACGTCTGGTTTTCTTAAGCCTGGAAAAAAGCTAAAATGATTCATCCTTTATTACTGAGATTATGACTGAAAGCTCTTTTTGATTTGCCAATAATTATGTCTTGCCATAAACTGTTTTCTTACACAACCAACACTTTCTGAAAGTCATTGAAAATTCCTTGGATTTGATGTTGCCCAGTAATTATTCCTCTAAAATGTATTTAATTTTATGTATCTAATTTCTGAACCCCTTTTGATCTAATTGACCTGTACCTTCATTTCAGAGTGTAGACAACTCAAAGACTGCCCAAAGACTCCAGTCCCTCTCTTGTTGCCTGTGCTGCCGAACTGCCTTCCTGCGCCTCTGACCAGTGCAACCTGGGCTCTCCGTCCTCCTCAGAGTGGCACTGTGGAACTAGCCTCTCCCAGTGGGCCCCTCAAGCAGTCCCTACCTGGGCAGCCATGCAATGACAGCATTTTAATCAAACTGAGCGAAGGAAATGGCAGCTCTATTGGAGATTTCTGCCCTCAGGGAACCATACAGAATGTCCAAATCCATACCAACATGTCTGTCACTGTGTCCAGCATGAAGGGTAATGCTGTAAGGTCGTCTTACAAGCATGTGCTGAATGCCAGTTTCAAAGAGGAAATATCAGGTGCTAAGCAGCTTCGACTGAATTTATTAGATACATTTAATGAATGTTTTGCAATGATTTTTACATTTTTACTCATATTTCTTCCTACTCGTATCCAGAAAGATATATAATCTCTGTAGCTACAAAGAAGGACACTCCTGTCCTTTTGGCTACTCCTGGTTGGCCAGCAGGAATGAAAGGTTACTCCACTGTCTCCTGGATTGTGTCAGTCCCCCCGAACATGGAGGCACGCCTAATGTTTGCCAACCTCACACAGCCCAAGTGCAAAAACTTCCACACCGATATCAGCGTGCAGAGAATCGGCTACTCAACACTGGATTACAGCCGTAGGGAGGATGAGGAGGCAGAGAGGGAGCTTACTGTCTTCGGTAGCTTCTACCTCAACATGTCCAACTGTAAGATCGAAAAGGGAAGCTTCGGTGTTGTCATCAGTATCTCCCTGCAGACCCCTAAAAGTAAGAGAACATTTTGCATGGCTGCTTGTTGTACATGAGTATTTTGTAAAGTTAATGTTTCTTTCAGAATTTTATGGACATTGAACATTTAAGTTAGCGGATGACAGATTATTTACCAACGATTGTATCTGTTGTTGTTTTCTCATTTAGCCATGCTGACTATCATCCTGAGTGTGGTGGCAGCTTTCATTTTTGTCATCATGGTGGTAGCAGCCTGTGTGGTTATTAAGTGAGTGCATCTACTGTACTTTAAGTTTTGTTAAGTATATTTTCTTTTCGGTATATAAATAAGTAGGTGCAATGCTATACTATTAGAATGTCTTAGTCATTTTCCTCTTAAATAGATGCTGTATTTAACTCCTAAACTTTTCGTCTCTTGTGCCAGAAGGAAGAACAAAAAGCAGAATCATCAGACGTCCATCTACAATCCAAATGGCACCAATGTCCTGCCTGGACACAAAGGTTTCCCTAAAACTCGATCAGGCAACGAGTCCCCTGTGTACGCCACAATTGATGAAACGTTGATCTACACACACCTGCTGGGAGGCAGTGCAGACCTTGGAGTCTACAGAGAGTCTGACGCAAGCCAACCTGCCACAGACTCAAAGTTACCAGTGAATTCTGAAGACACTGATGTTCGTGACATGGAGGTCGGGGTTTATCACCCCTTTCAGGCTCTGCCAGTTCCCGACAGAGCCCGAAGCAAGCCCCCGGTGGTCAGTCAGACTTCCCAGACTGCAACGGAAAGTGAGGAGGGACATTCAGTGACTCTGGGGCCGCGGCTGGAGCCGGAGGGAGGGAACTGAGTAGAAGATTGGATTCTGGTTTTCATTTGACCTTCCTGAATTCTGAGATTAATTCCCTGGCATCTGTGTGATTACCTCCTCTTCAGCCTAGCAAGAAGCTTTTTGTTTAATATTGAGCCTAGTTTTGCACCAAAACCAGGTACATAAAATAACCTGTTCAAACTCACCTAATGTTAGTTTGTTTTATGTTTTATTCATCCCATTTATACCAGTTTGTGCCGCACTAGAGCTCTGATATTGCTTTTAGATACTGAATATTTTCATTCATTCATTATTTTCATTTTTTATATGTTTTTAGATGCATATATCACAGATGTTTGTGCAGGAGCCAACCTGTGTGCTGTGTGCATGCTAAGTTTTTCATTTTTGAAAAAACTAAAACCGAAAAACTCCACTGCTGTTGCAAAACATTGCATTTTTCTAGCATCATCAGAACGTGATGGCTTGTTGATGGCCTGTGTTGCACCGGATTGCAACAGCAGGGTTTGTCCATAGACTTTTCTCTTTTTATTTATTATCATGCTGTGCTGTCCTTGCTAGGGAGACTTCCTCATAGCATCACACTATAAATATGTGTCTTACACAGAGTTCACAACACCCTTGTTAATACATTTTACCAGATGAGATGTTTCCAGACGTGTCTGATCTCAGAGAGCTTTTTAAATTTTAAATAAATTATTAAAAAAATTGGAACACATTTCGTTCTGCTGGACAACATGTCACAACAAAACTGTATTTTCTGGTTGAGTTTTTGAGAATTTTACATATGTTTTGCAAGTGTCCATGACATTTCTATGTGTAAACATGAAGAAGGAAGTGACTCCTTTGTGTAAAATGTGACGGGCTGTAAATTTTCTGGGATGGGCAGAAAATTATATCACAGCATGTCAAAATATTTATGCAGAGTTCCATGTTGTTTTTATTAGTTAACTCATCTCTTGGGCCTGTGCTTTGGCAGATGGAACTGTAGAGCTGGTTGTTCTCATGTTCTGTGAGAAGCGAGTTTAGGCTGTCAGTATCTGGATCTACAATTTTAAATCAGTGAGTTGCGGTCTGCCGCTCAACTGTAACTCTTCCATATACTTCAGGAGCTATGAAATTACAAGTGTCCATCACATTATCTTGCAACAAGTAATAGCATGTGGTGTTTGTACATTTTCTTTGCATGAGCAATACCGTTTTGTAAAGCTTGCTGCTCTAAAGTGAGGAAGTCTCTGCATAACTGCAAATTCAATGTCGTAATGTGTTTCTTCAGTTATGTATTGTAATGCTGTTTGCTGTCTGTTATGGGATATATATGACAACCACTAGGTGGTGTTAAGACTGTTAGGAGGACAGAGAGACACCAGTGTTGGGGAGTGGAGGAGAAGCTGCACTGTGTTATATGGTTGGTCTGAATAAACAGGTGTTACTCCAACAGTGGAAAAAATGTGTTCACTTTAATTACAAGCAGAAAGAGCAAAAATCATATTTATATCACATACTGTCTATGATTTATTAAGATGCAAGAGAGGCAAAAGAGGACATTGTTTTCATTTCCTGTGTCAAGTCAACATCGTGCCCAGCCTTACTCTCTGAAGACTATAGGATAGTAGGTTATACTGGTACCAACACCAATGTGTTTTGTATACTCTTGTCCAAGCTTGTCCAAGTTTTATAACAACGTTTGTATAGTTTTAATTTGTGCTAGATCTTTCTAGAGTCTGCCGTCACATGTGCAACTTAAAGACATGTCCAAAGTAGAGCTAACTGACCAATAGTTTTAGTGTTCTCTATTTTATTCAGAAAAATAGGTCAATTCTGACTGACACTGAGAGGTTATCAGTATTTATGTTGTTAGGTTCCTAATGTGAAGTATAATACACATCCTTACTTATACTGATGTTCTGAAGGTTTAAATAAAAAATAAAAGTGATGATGTCAGATGTGTTCTTCGTAGTATAGATCAGTTTTTTTAGGACTTATCTTAAGCAAATCCAGTGTGTGAGCCAATATTTAAAGGTGTTGAGCCTACACTGAAACTCTTTGGAAAATATACACTCAGCTGCTTGTTAATACATTTTAGAGAGGTGTTGCAGCTGCACTGAGGAAGTAGTTTGCACTGCTGTTAAACTGTATTTTAATTATATAAAGTTCCTGTGTTTCCAAATGTACCAGTTATGTAACTCCTTTCAGTACAATACAGTGGAGTTCGACACCCTACAAACTGCAGCCTGAGAATAAGGTGAACACGGATGAGGTGCAGAACAGAACAGTTATCTGACATGACAAAAACAGTAAGATTTAATAGTAAATAGTAAAATTTAATAGTAATATGAACAGTTATGGCTTTGCCCCAAAATTAAAGACAGTTTTACCACATACATTACGGCCGGCCTTAATTTCAATTGATGAGAAAAAGTAGTGCTAAGCAGTGTGCTCAGACAAGTCAAACACACTCAGCCTGATGTTTTAAAGTGATTATGGCCAGTAAGTGTACTGAATAATACTGCAGTAAATAATACTGCAGTTTGCTTTAATGCAGATGTGCTCCATTAAAGATAATAGGGTGACTGTCCCACTGTTTGACCTGCAAACATCTGTCCCAGTTTGCTGACACTTCCAGCAAAAGTGAGGCTGTCTGTTATGTGTTCACAGAATATTTTATTAAAAACATTTATGTTTTTAGGGTCCCATTAACTTTCCTGTTCACTTTTTTTGACCAGGCTAATGTCTGGCTATTGTTATGTTGCAGAACATTGCTGTTCTATGTCAAGTGGTGTTATTCATTTTAGGGTTAAAAAAAATGTTGTTTTGGTTTTATTCAATACAACGTGGAAACAAGGCAAAGCTTAAATGTCCTACTTTTGATCACTCACCTGAAGGCACTAACAAACTCTTGGAAAATTGGCCACGCCCTTTTCATACCTGGAGTTAACCCTTGTATGTCTCACACGCAGGTAGTGGAGAAGTTGCTGCAGCGTCATGTAAAAACAAAAGTAAAATAAAAATGCGGGGCACGGAGAACTCTAGATTGGATCTAGAAAGTTATGTTTACTGATTGTTCAGAATCAAAGTTACTGATCAACATTATGTCCTTATCAAGAGCCAAAGTCTCTGTGCAGATTTTACTTCTGACGCTCATCACCTTTGCTGTGTCAGGTAAGTTTAAGACAGGTGTACCACGAAATGTTAAATGTGAAAGGCGAACAGGTGGATGTGTACCTGTACATACAGGAACTAAATGTGTACTATAATGTAAGGAAGGAATATTTTATGATTTTTTAAGTAATTATTAGGACTGTTAAACTACTTCTGAACTGGTTTAGTTTTGTATCCGTCTGTTATGGAAAAATTAAATGTCGTATAAAACCTTACCTCTGCTGCTCTGTAAGCGAATAATAAGAGAAACAATAACATTTCTTTCTTTAAACTTTTAATTAATAACTGTTTAATAAGATGGAAAATCAACACTTGGCGTTTCTCATCAGATCAAACCTGAAACAATTTTTTGACTATTTTACATTGTTAGTTAATAGATTTAATAACAGAGCTGTTACCATATCATACTTTTACAAACTTCCTGCTTGTCCTGAAGTTGTTTTGCCTTTTCCTCTTTCTTCTTTTTTATTCTTTTCACTCTTCACAGTAATTATAGCCTGTAGGTTGTTTTAAAGTCCATCTTGCATTGGTAAAAAATTGGTAAAAGCTGAGCTACGTACTTCTGTCTTCTGAGGAGTCTATACCTGTAACTTGAGCGTAACCTTTTGCACAACAACACAACCCAGCTTCTATCCTCAAAACATCAAACTTTCTTCCTGTCAAAAGAAATGTGTGTAGCATTGTTGACCATAATTATTGATGCAATAATGTGTTCAGCATTTAGTTACAACTAGTAAACATGAGACTGATTTCAATTGAAATGGTTAGTTTGTAAATATAACTCCTCACGTACTGTGCTTGAGTAAATGATGTAATTGGTTTCAGAGAGCGAGTACAGGACTACACAAGTTTCAAGTTGCTGTACTGTTTTAGAACAAACCAGTTTGTTCAGTACAAGTCCGGTTAGTTACGTAAGTCATGGAAAGAGTGAATACAAGCTTTCAGCTTGTGAATACATCCTGAATTTATTACAATAGATATTGATTTTCAGTTGAATCTAAATGGTGTTTGTATTGTGATATAAACCACATTTGGGTTTGGTACTTTTTCTAAAATGCAACAAAAACTAAAATTTGTGGTTTGTCGATTTGATTAAATCTTTATTTTCTAAAAAAAAATGCAAAGAAAAAATTCAGTATTGTCATTACCAAGCTTAACTGTATTTTGTAAATTTTAGCAAATTTATAGTTGGGACAAGCAAAATAAGATGTGGTGTAGCACAATGATGTTGAATGATGAAACATGATACTTTTTTCACTGTGTTGTTAACTTTTACTCAAAATTTGCTTATATTTACAAATTAAATTTACACTGTCACTGAAAACTCAGAAAAACTTTTCTTTGTACTGTCTTTTTTTTTTTACTTTGACTAAATGTTTAAGTGAACTGACAAATCACATATTTTACGTTTCATTTGCATTTTAGTAAAAGCTCCAATTTTTCTGGATGTGGGGTTTGTATTTCCAGATATTATGAAAGAGCTTCAAAATCCAAAGTTTCTATTCCTTTTGTATCAATCTCTCAGATGTGCAGAAGCTGACAATCACCCCTGTCAAAGGCATCACCATTAACATCAACAGCAGTACTCAGGTCAAAAATTGCAAAGTTTGCACAGGGACAAAACCTTTTCGACGATGTGATACAGCTCGACAGTTCAAGGACACCAGTAGTGTGTCAGTAGTGCTGGAATGCCCCAAACCTCATAATATATTCAGAATGTTCGTCATACAAATTGTACAGAACATCGGTAAGTAGTTCCCTTTTCTCACTGACTGAAATTAAATGGTACATTTCTAATAGTTCATAGCATATAAAATAATACAACTGTCTTGCTTGGCTAATTATTAGCTGATTAGTTATTTGGTGTAAAATTCACATGTAAATTTCTCTTGTCAGAATGCACCACACAGTCATGTAATGGCCACATCAACCAGACTGAGTCCAGCTTTCCCTCTTTTCTGGATTTTAACCGCACATTTACCTGGAACCTGAAAGC
>OMLM01001677.1:211049-240194 GCA_900302695.1 Helostoma temminkii | reverse complement strand
TCAGTAGTGCTCAGATACTGAACTATGGCAGCTTTTCTGTGGAAGTCCCAGCAGGGCAGAAGCTACAAAATGGTCAGTTTGACGTGTCTGTTGGGGAGGAAATCAAGTGTGAGTTACTTAAAATCTTCTTTCTGAACAACCATTTGTGTGTCTTCCCATGTCACATTATTTGACTATTTAATTCACTTTTTTCTTTCCTAGCTCTTGCCAAAATTACACTGATGTTTTCAAAGGAGATCTCATCCTCAGAGCTCCTCTCTCCAAACTACCCAGACAGTTTTCCTAATGATGATATGATGGAGTGGTACTTCCAGGTCCCAGACAAACACAAAATTTCTATTGAAATGCTAAACCTCACAGAGCCACAGTGTCTGAAGAAGAATACAGCGGTGGAGTATCACAGCAAAGGGAGAGCAGCGTTGGTGCTGAGTCTAACAGACCCCCAACCAGACCATAACTGGGGGAATTTCTCTCTGACGCTGAGGAACTGTGAGATGAACAGAAAAATAACTGGCTCTTCTGGACTATCCGTAAACCTGAAAGTGTCTACTTCACCAAAATCACCAGGTTTGTGCTATACATGCTGACTTTCTCAATTTGTTGGCACCTAATGCTAAAATCTTATTTTGCTGAATGAAACTGTTCATTTCCTACATCCTACTTACTAATGTAGAAGAAACGAGACAGAAAATGCATTTAGAGTCTGAAATTGGTTTATAATTGCAATGTAAAGCTTGCAGAATCAATATTTTATATTTACATTGGATTAAATGACTATTTGTACTGTGGAGATAGTAAAAAAAATAATTATCAGTCAACTTATCAGCGTTTCTGACCTACACATTTAGAGTTTTGTTTCACTCTCAGATCTCCTATCAGGCAGCTGTTTTCACCAAAGATCACCTAAAAATGTAAACTGCCTGCTCAGCACCAAACAGCATAAGACATAGTTAGACAATAGAGTTACTGTATGATACAGATATTAATGAAAGACTCCATTTGTTGTTTTCTCATTTAGCCAAGCTGCCAATCATCCTGAGTGTGCTGACTGCTGTCTTGGCCATTTTTGTCATTGTGCTGTTAGTGGCATGTGTGGTGATTAAGTGAGTGCTTCTGCTTTTCAATTTATGTCTTACGATGTTTAGTTTCGGCACTACGTAACACAACCACGTGCTATTTAAAATTCCCAAACTCTCATTTTCCTGTATCTCCTGCCAAACAGGAAGAAGAAGAAGAAAAATCAGAATCATCAGGTGTCCATTTACAAACCAAACATCCCGCCAGGATGCAGCGACTTCCCTAAAGCAACCGAAGACGAGTACCACGTATATGCCACAATTGATGAAACACAGATCTACTTAAACCTGCTGAAAGATGATGCAGAGGTTAACTTCTCCACAGAGTTTGACACAAACTGACTCATCTAGACACTGAAGCTGACTACATGGAGGCTGGGGTTCACACCTTTTTCCAGCTCTCTTGCTACCTCACAGGTGTTTAATTCAACCTGTGGTAAATAATAAGATTTAACCACAGTGCAAACCAAAAGAAACATTATCCAAAACTGGGACTGCGACTGGAGCCAGAGTGGAGGTGACTGAGGAGAAGATTAGATTCTGCTTTTTATGTTTCTCTTGACCTTCACCCGACATACTCATTGCCTGGCATCAGGTGATTAGCTGCTGTTAAGCCTGGTGAGAAACATTTATTTTTTAAATGAGCATAGATCTGCACTTAAGCCAGACACACAATAGGACTCTGTTCCAAGTTGATGTTAGTTTGTTTCAATGTTTTACTATATTCATTTGTTTTTCACTTTATAATCATAAACCTGTGTACCAGTTGTTTTTCCACTCCAAACAGCTGATACCAGTCTCATGTATTAAATATTTTTTAACATTTTCATACGTCGTATTTTTAGATGTTTTTGGACTTTTTAGACCTTTACCCTTTATACCTTTTTACCTTACACAAAAGTATACTTAAGTATACTTCAAATATAGTAAGTATCCTTATGTCTATGTACTTCTAGTATACTTGCAAGTATACTATTTTAATACTTCTTGGGATGAAATTGTCCCACTGTTTAGTTTATAAAAGTATACTTGAAGCAGGGGCGTTGCTAGAAATAAAGCTATACTAGGGCCCCTCTAGCTTGGCCCCACCCAGACCGACTGCACTACAACAAGTACTTGGGAAAGTGAACATAGTAATCTTAATGAAAATATTTATTTAATTTAACCTTCAACATGAAAAGGCATAGTCTACATTTAGACAAAAATTAATAATGATTACTGCTTCAGAACAAAAGATGTCTCAAGAAACTATCATTTTTACATTTGAAACACGCACACGCTATTCCTACGGAAAGTGAAAGAATGGGGAAATGTAAACAATTATGACTTCAGCAACTACAAATCAAGAGTATACACTGTACATTCTGAAAATAAAATATTCCCTATCAGTGTAAAAGCTCCTCTTGTCCACCAAGTCTAAACAAAGTTGGTTTATGTTTGGTAAGTGTTTGAGCATGTCCCCTCTTTTTCTGCAGCAACATCAAAAATAACCTCAGCTTACCTTAGTTTCTCAGGTGTTTTCATTCCTGCTAGCTTTAGCTTTAGCTTAAGAGCAACGTGTGCTCATTGGAAGGCGTGCATTGCAGGCATGTGTATCTGCGCGTGACTGTGTATACTGAATAATACTAGTATACTTTCTAGATAATCGAAAGTTACTGCATTTCTATTTCCATGCAGTTTGACTTCCTGCTGTATTAATAAACTGAAACACAGCTGCCTTAACCATGACACCTGTGTAAGTCTAAAATGATTATTACTGACCATATTTAGTCTGTTTAAAAGGCAAAACTTCATGTCACACAACAATTTGTTACAAATTATTAATTTATGACCTTAATAGTTGTTTGTTTATCAAATTAAACTACTGAAATGCATTCTGGGTATTTCTGTGTACTTGTCAATATACTTAAGTATACTCCAAGTATACTCAGACTTTTCTGTATACTTGTCCGTTTATAGCAAGTATATTTAAATTTGTCTAGTATACCTCTGATAAGTACATAAAAAGTAAAGTGAAAGTATACTTGCTCGTTTTTAGTTTAAAGAAAGTAGACTTATTTTTTGTAAGGGCATCTGAATTGCACAGGAGCCAAACTTTATGTAGTTTACATGCTGAGTTTTTCATTTCTGAAAAACTGAAATTGAAAGACTCCACCGCTGTTACAAAATATTGCAATTTTATAGAATCATCAGAACATGATAGCTTGGCGATGGCCTGCGTTGCAGTGGATTGCAACAACACGGTTTGTCTGTGGAGTGGCATCTTTTAAATTATTGTCATGCTGTTTTTCCATGCCATGGAAACTTTTAGAAATGATTATACCCCACATGTGTCTTACCAAGAGGTCAGGACACATGATACTGCAGTTTAGTATCATGAAGATGTTTTCAAACATGTCTGATTCAGGGAGAGCTTTTGTTACTTTAAATACTTTTGGTAAATTATTGTGCACACTTTGGTTGAGCGAACTTTGTATATTATTTTACTATTAATTTTATAATAAAGAGATACAGTACTGAGAGCTGTAATTTTACATGTACATTTTTTTAAGTGCTCATTATTATTAAAAGTTGTAAATCATCTGTGATGGACAGAAAATCAAGCAAGCATAAAAAAATAAAGCAAGCACTTTTACTCTCTAACAAGCAGAACATTTCTGACACATTTTTGAGGAGACATGTTTATTAAGTTATTGACATATAAGCAGCATAATTTGACGGGCAGAAATGGAAATAAAGGAAGTGCCACAGAAAGAGCAGTGGTGATTTTTGCTACACAGTAAAAATAATATTGCATTGATTACAGTATGACTATTAAGAAAAGCACAACAAAGACTTCCAGTGGTGTTTACCTTGATGAATACATATGTTGAAAAAATTATACGTTCATTGAATGTATGTATGCATCTACCAGTGAGTTTAGCTTATACAGTGACATACATGAGCTTAAGAAAAATTCAGCACATTATTTTTCAGTATATTTTATGTTTCGACTCTTATCTGCATGCAGCACGTACTGTTCATACGAGTGTCCATCTGCACAGAGTGATGTTAATGTGAAAAAACCTCTTTCAGACAATGTTGAACTCGCACACTGAGGCCTTTTCAGCTCGACAGCTCTCATCAAACCACTTCCCATTGGCTGTAGTGGAGAGGATGGCACAGTTCTGTCTGCTTCCTCCGTCTGGCTGCAGGGTGATCTCTGTCTCCCAGTTCTTGAACCGCACACTGGACCCTGATTGGTCCACCCACTGGCCATCAGTCACCATGTCGTTGACACCCAGCCAGATCTGCTCCTCAGGGCCGATGCTCTGGCGGACATAGCTGTAGAGCTGGTCGTTCTCATCTCCCGATAGAGGGGTGCTGAGGCTGCCTCCTTTAGCGATGCAGTCGTCACTGGCTGCGTGGAAGGTCTTCTTCACTGGGTCAGCCAGGAAACACTTCCCAAGGACCTTTGTCCCTCGCAAGCAAACTAGAGAGGAAATAATGTGACGATGTTGCTCAGGAGTCAATATGTGATTCCACAAGGTTAGTAAGATTTTAAATTGGTGAAATACAAACTACATAGCCATCTTAGCTCTCCTATAAGTGTGAACATGGGTTAAGTGGGACACTTAAGCCTAATAATGGTTGCCTTTATATACACACATATTTCATTGCTAAACTTTAATTGTATTACTCAACACTGAGCTGATGATAAGAAAGTGTGAGATAAAACAAATTAGGTTCTGTGGATATGACATACCTTTAGGGGTGTAGAAGACCTTATTTAACAAGGTAGCAGTGAACCAGAGATGGTAATTGCATTGACATAGCATTTAGCTTTTTACTAGTATGTTAAAGTGGGACTGTGTTACTGGTAAACTAGGAAAGCCATTCAAGTCATGGTATCATACAAAAATACAATCACTAGTTAGGATATTTAATTTGCCAACTTCAGGTTGACTAACTATAATAACGATATCAGAATTGAGTGTCATTAATGAGAAGGGCAGAGAGGCAGAAGTGAAAAGAGATCATAAAAGTTAAGAAGGTTAGGCCAGGATAGAAGCTCGGTACAGTGTTGAACTAGTGGCATGAAGACAGGTCGAAGGATAAGATGAATGCCAAGACTCACTCTAAGGTCAAGAATCGATGCTACAAGTGTGTTTCAGCTCACAAACCAGTCTTACCTAAAGTAAGAGAGTCAGATCGATCAAAACCTTTTCCAAGAAAGGTTTCCCACACAAAAGAAAAAAAAGTAATTGTTTTTGATATGATGATATTATAGTGTTTTAATTCATAAATGTAAGATGTTTTCAGTGTCCCAGTTTAAACATAAAAGGTCAGCCAAAAGCACAACAGCTTTCCTGGCATAAACAATACCTGTTTGTAAAGCTTGCTGCTCTTTCAACAAATTCAGCTCTTGAACAATGTCATTTATCTGTTTCTTCAGCTCTTCAATTGCAATGCTGTTTGCACAGTCTACAAGAGCAAAAAATGCAAGATAAGGTTCAGAATTAGAGATAAACTGGTTTGTAAAGACTATTCAAGTAAAAACATAGGTTTCATTTCCAGTTTAAAGTTAATATTATGCCCTACCTTTCTTTCCATTTCTTTTCTTTGGGGAGGTCTCCTGGGGTGCACAGTGAGCCAGCAACAGGAAGCAAAACACCAACCAAACTCCTCTACTGTCCATATTACTTACAAAAACACTTCAATCCTGCGTAAAGAAAGCCTTTTGCTGAAGCACCACAAAAAGCTCCTCGCAGCTATGAGTGCTGGCCAGACTGCTGTGTTTTACACACCCAGAGTGGCAGTTCAGAGCTGAATGAGGAAATCTGACTTCAGAGAGATCAAATGCTTTACAGATGTTTTACAGCTGTGTTCAGACAGGCATGACCCTGGTTCCATATGTTTGTAGGCTACCAATGAATTAAACAAGCACCTTATACATCTGTGGGTGTTGTATCATAGTTAAATAAACTGAATTTGAATAATGTATATTTTTAATGTGTTTCTGTCACTTGACAACTCTGTTTCCCAGGTAATTATTTATAATTTCTTAGTAACTGAACTGTGAATTTAATCATTTCTTTTCCTGTCGAATGTTTTACTGTGCTTTTTTCCTTCTAAGACTCAAAAGTTTCTTCCAGAACCTACATCTGGAGATCCTCAGTGAGCTGGAGGAGGGATAGATGTTGCGTGGCAGTTATGTAATAAATAAATGCTATTGTAAAATTAGTTTTTATTAGTTTTTAGTTGAGTCTTTTCTATAAAATGATTCTTCACTGGAGAGTTTCAATAACTTCTACCAACAATAAGAAAATTGACTGTCCAAATCTTTAAATCGTCTGTGATCCCACATGTGACACAGCCCAAATATTAATAACACAAAAGTGATGCAATGAAAAGCACCACTTTCACACATGAGCAGATACACTCAGAGTAACTTTATTGCTGCCACGTTTCACACTAACAGTTTGAAGGCTGTGTATATTTTGACGCTATATAGCATATTTTACATGAATTTCCTCATCTGTCCAGTTTGTTCATATTCTGATCTGGTCTTTAGTCTAAATTTATTCTAAACTGATTATCCAGTCTAAATTAATTATTCCATTCTCTTACAAATGCCCCCTCTTACCTCCTCAGATGATTGTAAAAGATTTACATTTATTCAATATGGACTTAAATGTATTTTTTGTGTCTCGTGTGATTAACCTTAACACAAGCAACTATTGTTTGCATGTCTATTTTCGAAATAAAACGTACAGATATAGAGTGGAGGGTGTGGTTTTATTAATGTGACTGAGATGCATATTTACAAAGTAAATGAAGAGTGATGCAGGTCCTTAAAGTAATCCAGCTATATGACATTTATTGAAAATAATTATCTATAATTTACAAAAGTTCAGGCAAAGGCATCTTGTAAATACAGTACATACGGATAAACAATGCCCAGTCGTGGTGCACGCTGCTCTGTGAACAGCAGGCACATCAACACTCAAGACGCTGAAAAAGAGCTTCAGTCAGAGTCACAAAAGTTCAGGCAGTGCATAGTTAGTTAGTTAATTAGTTCATGACAGTCCAGTCTGCATCAGCTTTACCATTAACACTTGATGTTCTAGAATAACAGTGATGAAGTATGTGGCTACTGCTCAGTTTGTCTGCAGCAACAGTGCAGTGTTGAATTTATATCTGCACATATATTATGTTTATGCACAGTGGTTTAAGGTAACTAATAATACATGTATTTGTCATTATTACATATTTGCTATCAGTATCATCTTCTTTTCTGACTCTGATCTTTTTATTTGCCACAGAAATACTTAACAAACGTCTATTTTTTCCATTATATTTTAAGGTAATTTTAGTCTTTGTTCTTTGTTAATGTTTCTGTTTGTTTGATCCTCTGTCTGTGTTTAACATTTCTGCATTTGTTCATTGCTAAATGAATAATAAGCACTTGAGAAAATTCATCATAGCACAGCATTTTCTATATATCTAAGTATATTTCTCATATAATTTATCATTTTAGGACATTTTTTCGCAGTGCAAGAAATAGAAAAAGTCAAAGTTCACATGAGCAAACAAGGTTTGCAAAATCACATCACACACACACAAAATAAATTAAACTAAATGAAGAAAAATAGACACATCTGAGGTAAAAACCTGCAGGAATAAATTAAGTGTGCTTCATGTTTGACAGAAAATAACGAGTCCTCTTGGTCTTGTTGCCATGGTTAATTATATGAAGCTTCTGCAGAGTATTAGCACCATCCCTCTGGTCTATGTTGGGCAAAGCACTGAAATAAATAGAGATGAACATTAGCTGAGCTACGAGATGAAGCTTCATTAAAACTTAGAGACAAAGAGGAGGAGAAACAAAAGGAAAAAAAACCTGTAAAAAATCCAAAGTTCAACACATTTGTCACAGACTGACTATCTGAAAGTAAAAACACACAGACAACAACAAGCTTATATAATACTACAAGTCAAATGCAGTCTTAGCAAGGCTGAATAACTAATACTCATTAAAAAGTGTTTTCAATGCTTGTCAGTGATTCTAACAGGGATCAACCATGCGCTGGGCAGTCACCATGGGAAGGGGGACAAATGAAAAGGAGAACATCAGGGTCAAATTGTACTGCAGTTCAGTGCTCGAGAGGGGGGTCACTCTCCCATTGTGTGTGACAACACCACAACAGTGCACATCACATGTGAATGTGTCACAAACCTCTCCATCCAATAGCTCACACCAGAGCTAGCGAGTTTAAGCCAGTGATAAATTAAGCAACATAAGAAGTAGAGAAAGAAAACAGGAGTAAATGGAAGAAGATTATACCCACTGTGTATATATCACATTTACAGTATTTTATAATTGTGGCTACCATTTTCTATTTATTTGGATTTGTGTTGTCTAGTGTTGTGTTGCTGCGCTGTAAAAAAGCTCTGTTTACAGATGCATTCATATACTGAGTAAAAACTATGACATTGTAGAAATTTGGATAAACTTTAACTGCCGCTGTCTCACACATGACAATGTTGAAGGACATGTTCATAGCGACGGACTGGGTAGAAAGTAAATATCAAGAAGCATATTAAGTCTCTGTGAGGTGTTTTTGTGACTGTATTTTATAATAAATTGAAATGAATGGCTGACAGAGAGGTAGGAAATAATTAAATCAATTATTTATTACTAAATGGGGAAAAAAAGTCAAGATTCTTTTAATGTACATCATCAGCCAGGTGATGGCTATAGATCAGCCATATAGCCTTTGGTTTCTGTAAAACATTATTTACTAATACACCGCAAACATAACATGCTACCAATAGCTCACCTTTAAGAATATAGTCTGTTAAGAGGCTGGGCACTTTGTCACTGTCATCTCTCATAGCCTGTAGAACTGAGAAGCAGATACAAAGGAATAAATGGATCAGTCAGTGATGGCACCTCAGCCACTACAAAAGCAAAAGATCTTGGTGCAGATGAAAAAACGTACTTTTGGTCAGGATTTGCAGGTCCTTAATCGAAGGAGGATGTCCTTTTTTCTCGTAAGGGATGACAGTGGTCAAGTACTGTAAAGCATCAGGAAACAGAGACAAAGACAAGGAGGGAGAAATTACAAAGACAGAAAATCTAATGGCTGAATGACGGAGGAGCAAACTGAATACAGTGCCAGATCTGGTTAGATACAATATTCTGAAAAAAAAAGATGATAGGACGTTGTTTCTATTAAAGTGTGAAAACAGAAAGAAAAGCTCAGCAGCTGAGAGCAAAGTAACCTGTTTTTCACTGCACCCACTCCTAAAAGTTTGCCGGAAGCTGTTTTGAATGACAGATGAGAGTCCCTCCATGCTGAAGCGCTGAGGAGGAAGGAAGCAAAGCGAAGAAGCATAAGACAAGAGTTACTCAAAGTAAAATACAGTTTGTTGGAAAAGAATCAGCAAGACATGCAGCGAAGATTTTAAGATACACCACTTTTATATTAGCATTTCATTAATTAAGAAGAACACATAACAGGTCTGTGGAGATTCTCAGTCTTCCAGGTAAAGTTATCTGGAAGCTGAGTCATGGCAGCTGGACTTCTTTCTTGTTAGGTCAAAATGTTTCACTACTCATCCAAGTAGCTTCATCAGCCTGAAGAAAGTAGTTTGAAAAATAAATTTACAGTTTCCAAGAAAGACGTCCAGTCAGCTCTCAGATAACACATAAACAGGACTGTAACATTTCTTTAAATGTGTCGGTAAGAATAAAGTACTGACTGATCCAAGTGTTTTCTCAGCGTGGCTCTGTGACGTCCCAGCACTCCCTTTAAGCTTCTTCTTCTTCCTCAGCAGCTCACGGTGCTCCTTCTGCCGGTTTTGTACCTCAATCAGTGCTGAGATGAAACTGTTCTTCACTTCTTTCTCAAACTCCAGCTCATCCCTGAGAGCCAGCTGCTGCACCAGCTCCTCTGAGAACCTCCTGATGTTCATGTCCGCCTCCTCCAGACGCTCATTCAGCTCTGCAACACTCAGTGTCCTCGCTTCTAGACCATGAACACACACATACAGACGAAACGCAGTTATTTGATAGTGAAGGAACCATGCGTACACAGATGCACTTTCCTACACATCTCTTTGTGATTTCTGTGAGTCCAGCTTTTTCTTCTAGGATTGTCACAAAGTAACAACTAATGTCATACTATCGGTAAACATCACCTATAATTATATATGTAACACTGTCAATGTAAATATGATATAAAAACATCCTAAGACAAAAATCCACTGTGGGCTGTCTAACAGTATTTGCATAGACTGTTCCTCTAGTTTTTTAAAATGCAAAAATTACTAGTATACTAGTAAATAAAGTGTTTTCAGTATCACATACATATATATATATAGACAACTCATATGTTTACTTTCTTAGAGCAGGAGTGTTGATGCAGATAAAAACACCATTTGACTATTATTTTGGTTTAACGTAAACTACAGTGCCCATTAACACCTTTTATGTGCTATGAAAGTTAACAAAGACACAATATCAGGAGCATGTAGGAGAAATAAGTGACTATATGAACATAATTCTTCACAAACAAATATTGATACAATCATTACTGCAAGAGGATATATCGCAATATACTATACTGGTAACTTCACAATACAGATTATTTGTCTGGATCTGTGGACACTCACTCTCCTCGTAGCTAGGGCTGCTGGTCGACCGCTGGATGTCCAGTGAGAGCATCGAGAGGTCTGACTGAGAGGGATTGTGCTGAGCCTCCATCTCTGGAGAATCCTGCATCATCTCCTCTATCTCCTCAATAACCTGCACAGAGCATGAACCCAGTGAACATCAGGTATTAAATCTCCGTGGGCAAACAAAGAGGGATTTCAGCCATGTTAAGCTTCTACTCTGCGTTTAAAGGCTTCTATTTATATGCACTGTAATGGCTTACAGGCCTATTTTATTCTACTAATGGATATTTCTCTCCAATTACCTGCTCTGCTGTGAAAAGAGGCTCCTCAGCGATGCAGGAGACAATGATGGAGTGCATGTCCAGCTGCTCTCTCAGCTCCTCATCGTCCGACAGCTCGGCTGTGACATCAGTATTTCGCTGGCCAGGAACAAAACAGGGGGGAGGGACTTTAATCAAGGCTTTAAACCCTGGCACAATGAATATGTGTGATTTGTGACAAGAACACAGAAGTGATTTGATGAAGGAGGAGGGGGGGGCAAGTTGAAGGGAAAGTGGGGCAGAGGGGGGGGTGAAATCACTCACCGGTTTCTCCTTCACATTCAATGTGTGGATGTAGAGGGAACGTGTTTGAGACTGTTTCCAATCTACCGGCATTGCTTTCCCATAGTTAGTGGTTAAAACCTTCCAGATTCTGCAGGGAAAAAGAAGAACAGTCAGTCAAAACAATCCTTCAATACAAGATGAAAAATTACACTGACATGAATAAAGTTTACTTGTTAATGTTGTTGGTCTGGTAATTTATGCAGCCTAAGATATTAACAAACTTCATAATATTAAGTAGAGTCGTATGGTCACTGTGGTCATCAAAACTTAGATTTGGGAAGCAGAAATATCAGAGCGGATTCAGAAGGAGAGAGTTTTCACAATGACCAAGGAGACGTCAAATAGTTTCAAACACTGGGAAGTGCTGAGCTACAGTAGGTGTTTCCGAAACATTTCCTAACAGTTAGTTAACAGTTGCCGTGAATTGCTTGTCAGAAAAATATAATTTTTATACTGATACTGATCTGGTTCTGTTGAAAAATTTGCTGCTGCTAAATATACGAGGCTCCTTGAATCACCTACCATACTATTGTTTTTGACCCCTGAGTGTCACAACTTTTCTATCTCTAGGAGAAGAGAGATAGAAGGTTGAAATACATGAATGTTTTCCAGGCAGAGGAAAATCTAACAATAGATGGTGCTGAACTGCATTATAGGAAATGTTTTGGAGCCATGATAGAAAATATTCAATGATAAAACTAGGCAACTATGATTATTAACTTTTGAAGATTAGTTTTTGCCACCTCTTCTGTTAGATACAGACAGAGTCAGTCTCTGACTGGGCTAAAACCAGAGGTTGGGTATGAGGGCCATCTTGATCATGATGTTGCAGTATTCGATAGTGATTGTGTGTACACAGACACCACGGAAATACTTTCAAGCATCGCATTCACAGACATCATAACCAGGTTAAACTGTTTTGATACAGAGGCTGAAAGTATAATCCCCAAGAGAGCTTATCAAGTTAAATGTGTCACTGATGATGCCATGAAGAGGCATCGCTTAAACTCAAAGCTGCAGCAGAATACTAAACTTAACGCTGAGTTTTCACTCTTCCACCCTCTGCTTGTCGAGTAAACTCTTTAAAGATCCTTAAATAATGTGCTAATGTGTCACAGCACTAGATACACAGTGTTAAGTAAACAAAGATGACATTGTACTGTTCAATCCACATATTAAATTCAATTTACAACAATTAAACACTTTTTTTTCTGGAAAACTGTGGAGTAAACATAAAAGTCAGCCCACAGCTTTCATAAAGGCCGTACAGACAGGTTGTATGAATCTGTAAAAACACTTACATTTGGTGGATTAAAGTGGAACTGAGTCATGGTAAACCTGGTTGGTGTCTGAATGATTGTTGTGCCATAATAACATTTTCTAATAAATCTTAGATATCAAACGTTACTCTACAGATAACACGTCTTCATCTAATTGTATTTTAATGAAACCTGCAGTGGCCTGATGTGTGAACCTCCACACATCACAACAACAACACTGCAGAGCACAACAAACACTCACTCGTCCTCCTCCAGCAGCGTCTCCTCTGCGATCACAGTCACAGGAGCGATGATGTCCTTCTTGCTGTTAAGATTTTGGAAGCACGCTGATAATTTCTCGTCAAAAACGTTCACCAGATCCTCGGTGGACCTGAAGGCGCCAGTTCCCCCAGGGGAGAAGCTACTGTCGTGCAGCTCGGGGTGATCATCATCATCCAGGAGGAGTTGCGGTGCTGCTTCCCCCGCGGCGGCAGCGCGGCCTTTCTGCAGCAGCAGCCCCTGCTCTGACACCAAGCTCAGCTCACCCAAGCTCGGCCACTCGGCGTCGAAATGCGCCGTAGGTGCAGCCATATCCCGGGCCAGCCTAGCAGCTCCGGGAATGTGATGGATGTGCTGACACAGGCGCAGGCCTCAGCATCCTCTCTGTCTGCCGCAGGCTGCGCCGGACAGTATGGCTGCACCGGGTCGACTAGAAGTGATCGTCTCCAGGATTTTAGGCTACAAAACAACGAACGGAGCAGGTAGTGAAAACATGGTGACAGCTGTTTAAAGTCACTGAGACTTTTTTTTTTAAACAGCAACAAGCCACCAGAGCAAAATAGACCGCGTCTAAACGAGACAAGTGTGAGAGAGAGAGCTGCCGATCGCTACACAGATGAGGAGCAGAGACCTCCTGTGGATGAAACTGGAACCTCCTCCAGTATCACCTCTCTGCGTTGCTACTGGCAACAGAGTCAAAACAAACCTTAAAACACGGGAAATCCTCAAACCAGTCTGAGATATTTACACTTTACTTAAGGAAAAAATGAGCTCACCGTTGTCGATGCTGAAGAAAACACGGCGCACTCCACTGCAGGCTCCTCAGGATGAGCAGTGGTAGGTTAAATACGCAAGCACACAGGTACTTTATAGTGAAAAGTATGTGTGGAAATGTAATTGTCTTTGACCTGCAGGGGCAGACAGAAAGTGCCATTCAGGAGGAATCTGTTAAAAGGTAGGCTGTAACAGCATTACAGGTTATGTTGTTAGGATATCCTCAGATTATTCAAGTAAAAGTATCGCGCTGACAAAACACGTTACATTACAATAAATGTCCTGCAATGAAGAAAGTCTGGAAGGTGCACTGAAAGAATCATAAGTAAAAAATACTGAATGCAGGAAAACGAGTTTACAGTCACCTTATTACATTATTATTACATCTGTTACTCTAATTATTAAACATTTTACTTTATTATTGTTGTTGTTTGTCTGTTATTATATGAAATATGCAGTTATTTGGGAGTTTTAGTTAAAGTAGCTGTATCACAGTGTAGACAGTAGTACTCAAGTAAACAAGTTGTTCAAATTCTTACTGTAAAACATAACCTGAGTACATGCACTTAGCTACATCCCACTGACTATCGCACTATGCCTACTGATTTTTAAATATGAAACTGCTCCAACATGCCGTCTAGATTTTCCATTTGATTTGGGTGTTTTATTTTCAGAGTTTCAGACAGCATTGGTTGATGATGTTTCCTCTGATCCAAATACTCCTGCCCCCTCTCAAGCTCCCACCAGTGATGCCTCCATTTCAAAGTCAAAAGTCCCTTTTAAGAAAGGTAAAAGTTTTCATCTAAACGACAAGCAGACAAAAGACGTCTTTCATTTACTGTCTTTCATTATCAGGGGCTCCGCCAAGTGACTTTGAGCTCATGTCTGCCATGATGCAGAAGGTGACGCTCTTGGAGAGAAAGGTGAAGATCCAAGCACAGGAGATTGAGCGCAAGGTGAAAACTCGCTTACACCAGAAAAATAGCTAAACCGTATTCAACATGCCAAACTTCTAGTTTTTGTTGTCTTCATTGCTGTAAAGGATAAAAAGATCTCTGTTTTGGAGGAGAAACTGAGGCATCTGAAAGAATCAGGTATTACTTGAGTTTGAAATACCATGGATTTCTATATAAAAGCATTTCAATTTGGTTATATCTTACCTGCGCGTGGTTTTAGAGAGCGCATGTGATGGGAACAGCAGAGGCAATCTTGAAGTAAGGTGCCAACAGCTGCAGAATCGAGTGCGTGAAATGGAGGTAATCTTGTTTAATCAAATATTTCAGTGTTTAGATTTTGATTATGCCACACCGATGTCTGCTGATCACTGTTTTGCAGAGCTTTCTAAATGACTATGGCTTGATCTGGGTGGGAGATGGGGGGAGCTGTGACTCAGCTGAAAGTGAGCTGCCACGTAAAGCAGAGAGAGGCCTCTGGCAGCCAGGTAGTTTCCAGCTTGTGTCATCTTGTAGTGCTCCAGCTTTTCTCACCTCGCATAGAGCTGTAATATCACAGCATCTTCTCCCTAAAATGATTCCTAACATGTAGGATACTGTGTCGTTTCTTTGAAGGCACCTCTGTTGTCAGAAATTTCCACATGAACTTTGACGTTGTGCTGCAGAGGATCAATGAGTTGAACATCCTCGCAGGGGAAGGAGAATCTTTTGTACAAACAACAGCAACAGGGGCACAGCTGACAAAAAAGGATCCTGTTCAGCTGAGGCTCTACAGAAACGGGATTGTCATGTTTGATGGTCCTTTCCGTTCTTATCAGGACCACAGCACTCAGGTTGGTTTACTGAGCGTATATGGGAAAAATGCTTTGAACTGGGATGTTTCACGGTACAAATGCTCTTTCTTTGGTTTTTGCAGCAGTGCATGCAAGATCTGATGGATGGTTACTTTCCTTCAGAGCTTCAAAAGAGGTTTCCGGACGGCGTGCCTTTCGAGGTGTGTCCCCATTACTTTGTGTTTGTCTGCGAGCGAATGAACAAATTGGTGACTACTAGAAACTTTTGTGCAGGTTCATGACAGACGAGATGAGGAATTTATCGTCAAACTACCGTGGGATAAATTTCCTGGTGAAGGACAGGCTGTTTATGGAGGAAGACATGACTCAGCAAATGTTGCCGTCTCTCAAATACCTGGTCTGAGCTGCAACTATCAGGCTGATACTCACAAATTAGTCCAGTGTTGGAAACTATTACTTTTAAATGTCATTTTCATGTTTTTTTGTTGGTTCACAGGCAAGAAGCCGAACATGCACCAGTTCCTGAACAGGCTGCCCAAGGCAGTGGTCAAGGCTGGGCGCGTGATTGATATCAGGGACTCACTGAGGGCCACTCTGCAGGTGAGCAGCAGGGAGAAACGATCCATCTCAACAGTTGCACCCAGGCTTTATTGCTGGTTTATAGATTGTACACTTGTGTTTTGTCACTGTAGTGCATTTTTCTTGCCTGGCTGGACTTCTGCTGAACATACAGTTTCTACTTTTACTAGGGTTCAACTGAATCCCAGAGCAGTGACTCAGTGATCCTCATCGACACACCAGCACTGCAGGAGATGAGAGAGAGGTATGAAAAAAATAGAGTAAATACAAATACAAAATATGATATAAATGATGATTATTGGAGAAACTTGCACAAAATAAATCTTGGATCTACAATATTTTTATTTGATGTAAAGGCACAACCATGAAAAACATTGCTACTGAGATTTAATATGTAATGTTGTTACGTTACAAATATGTAAAATCAGGATTTAAAAGGAACGGATAAATCCAAGAGCATGCTATGTGATGTAAAGATTAAAATCCCTGTTTGGCCACGATGGCTGAAAAGATTGTGGAGATTACTGTATGCATTGGTCAGGAAAATAGGGCAAGTCACTGACAGTCGCTTTCCACTGATGGTGTCTAGGACATGACCTCCTAAAGGAATCTGAGACCAACTGAAGACATAATATAAAGAGTGTTTGATTTTTATGTCTCACTCTGCAGGTCCAAATTGTATTTTGGATATAACATTATGTTATCAGGGAAAATGTGTCATTTTTTACTCATTTATTTTATCAACAGGAGTTTCTAATGTGTTGGTCTCCTCATTAAAATTATTAGGGTGGCCAATGTCTGACGATAATCACGACAGGGCCGCTGTATTATCAGTTTTTGCCATCTTGTCACTTTCACACTCAGGCAGCAGACATTCAGCTCTGCTCGGCCACTGTCTGCTCGTGATGTCATCACACTCAAGGTGAAGTCAGAGGATGGGAACTATGTCTACATTTTGAAAATGTGCCTCTCAGAAACCATCGGACACCTGCGGCAGTATCTGGACAAACACAGGTGAGACAACACACTCCTCCAAAAGTGTCTGTTAGCTTCTGTCTTTACAGCCACATCAGTTGTTTGTGCTCCTTGAATTACAGAGGGGATGGTCATCTGGATTATGACATCATCAGCACATATCCACGCTGCTGTTACAGTGATGACTGCCACACTCTCCTATCACGTGGGCTCACAACTAATGCTATTCTGCTGCTGCAAAAAAGGCAACATGGTCATTCACTGACTGAAGTCAAAAAAATAAACCCATAAAAACTATTTATTGCTATACTGTAGATATTTAGACGTGCTTTTCCTACCATGAGGTGTGGAAACCCTGTGTGAGCAAAGCTCATAGATCATTACATAACAGAAACTACATCCATCTTGTTTGATCCCGATAGGAAACACGAGAACAGGAACTGTTGTGGCACTAAAGGCTGAGTAGGTGGTCCGCTGTAACTGAATCAGCCACGTCACAGTTAATACCTGATCTGTGTAAGAAAGACATCAAGGCTGATCCAGCGTGTCGAATCAGTGCATCCTTCGCCATACAAAGCAGGTGTCTGTGGCTTTATGCATAAAAAGTCTGTTAAACACAACAAACTGTTGAAAACCTTTATTTCTAAAATATGCAAATACAAACAAGGACAAAAGTATGAAAATATAAACATCTTGTATCTTGCAAAACATTTGAGATGTTAAGGCATATGGAGTTTTCAAACATAAATGTTGTGCTATTTGAGTTTAAAGGTCCCATGAAATGAAAAAATGGCTTGTGTCCCTGGGTGTGTTGCTCTGTAATACATATGTCAAAAAAAGTCACTGTTGCATATTTTTATATTACATCCCTTTCTCTTCAAATAAAGTGTCACATCTTTTTAATGGCTTATCCTGCACTGAGCAAATATGAAATTCAATCCAGTACAATGTGCTCGGTGACTCAGGGGGTGATCCAGCCAACCCCTCCAACATCATGTAGGATTAAAACATGTCCCTCATCCTAACCCTAACCACCTGAAGAAGGTGAAGTAACTATTAAAACTCTCTACCAACATACTATCACATATGAAACACCACAGAAAAAAAAAAAAAAAAAGCCACTTCATGGGACCTTTACACAGAGCAGATGCTCAAACACATTAGCACATTATTACAGCAACACATTAGAGGGACCCAGAATGCTTTCATACAGAGTTGTCAAATGCAAACACAAAATAAATAATACTAAAGATTAATACTGTTTCTCAGTCATACATTTATCAAACAGTTAGCCACTCTAAGCCATTATCAACCTGAAATGTACAGTATACTGTGACGTTATTCAACAACACAGAGCAGATTTTACATAGATCACCTAGACTGAGGTTTACTGAACCATATTCATCTACCAGGAACAAAAACAGTGTAGACGAGCTCCGTGAGGTGGCCCAAAGTTTCTGCTACATTCAGAGTCAGGGAATGTATTGACTGTCCTACTGGTTAATACACTCAGAGAAAGGTCATATTGGAAGAGGCAGCTGCACACAGCCCTCTGTGGTTGGTCTAAAATGAACTAGCATTGTGGCTGCAAACGTGACACAAAGGCACATGTTGGTAATCGTCAGAACAAGGCCTGCAGCAAAGAGAAACATTCACAAACAATCACAAAGTTGCACAACAGCTTTGACCACAGTTGTCTTTGGTAATAAAATAGTTGTAGGCCTGTTGGTGTGAGAAGCTGATTTGGTATTAAACCCCAGTCTAATGTTGCGGTGTTCACCATTTTAAATAATGGCATGATAGCAACATTTCCTTGTGAACTCAGTTAAAAGCACAGGTTAAAATATTTTCAGTTGATTGTCAACCACTGTTAGGATAATTCCCCTCAGGTGGGAAATTAAGATTTAAATAAATTAAATTTGTGGGACTTCTACACAAATAGTTATTAACTAGAAAGGAACAAAAACTGTAAGACTGTTTGGTAACTGACCATATCATGTTATCATTATTGAAACATACTCACACAAACACACAAACACACAATGCTTAAAAGATCAAGTATTAGAGGCAAGTTATTTTCTGTTAGCCCTTGGACTGAAATAGACGAACTCACCCGGGTGTGGGAGTGTTGAGCTACAGGCTGGCTTGAGACTCGACATTCAGCTAAACCATTAGGGCTTTCCTCTGTCCTAATTAAAATCCAGTCCTCCTTATGACATTCAGCAATTAGGCAGAATAGACAAGTCTGTTTTAAAAGCAGAGCTTCTGCAAGTGTCCTTCATCACCTGTGAGGCTGGCAAGGTCATTGGGTGATGCAGTTTTCTCCCATGTCCTGTGCGTAACGGTCCAGAATTACGTTACGAAGTTCCTCAACATCTCGACGGAGCTGTTGAGCCTCAACCAGCTTTTTCTGCAGCACTTCTGGACTCATCCAGTCCTCATCGTGCTCTGCCACTGGTTGGGGAGCTGAGAAAACAAAACATGACTCAGATTCAAGCTGCACAATCTTATAACATTAACTTTTCACTTATTTCTGAAACATTTTAATAAGCTGTAGTACATTACAACAACATTAGACAATATTTACATGTGAGACCAAGCAGCAGGGAGAGGTTGGGGTCTTGTCCCTGAGCTCTCTGGGTCAGGATGCTACACAAGGAGCGCAGGTCACTGAGGCAGGAGGCGATCTCTAGATGAAGCCTCTGTGTGAGACGAGCCCCAGCTGGCTGCAGGGCAGAGGAGGCCTGGTTAGTGATCCTCTGCTCTGGATCATTCATCTGCTCCTGCAGGGTCAGATTCTGCTCCATTAGTTCCTGGTTCTGGGCTGACAGCTGGAACACAGAAATCACCATCAATGTTATGGCTTAAAGTTGATGAAGAATTCAAGAGCAGTTAAGGTTTTTATGCATTATCATGCTAAGAACCAGGATAATCTTTTTGAGTTAGCATGTGTTACCTCCTTCATTGCTGTGTGGAGCTCTAGCACATTCTGCTCTTTGGCCAACACCTCTTCTCTCAGAGCCTGAGAGCTGCTCTCTTCCTGAACGATTTGCTCCTCCAAAGCCTGCAGCCAAAAACATGCACATTCAGATATTGGTAATAAAACAGTAACCACTGTCAAAATTTTATTTTGAAGAGGTAAATACCTTGATCTGAGAGCCAAGCTGTTCCATCATTCGGTGTTGCTTTTCAATGACCTACAAAAACAGGAAGTCAGCTTTAAAATAACTGCCCGTTTAAAAAGGTACAGTGAAGTGTTGGTTGTATCATGTGCAATGCTAAAATGAACAAATCTATATCATTAAGTTAAAAAGTCTCCAGAGGCCAGTTTTATTAACTCAAATCTTAATTTCAAAGATCATAATTCTCATTTCCTGTGGTAGAAAGTTGTAACATGCTTTGGGGGAATAGTCATGTGACTGGAAATGTTCTCTTTGCAGGTGGAGCACAGAGCAGCACAGAAACCATGGTAATCATTACAGAAAAGAGTTCAAAACAGTAGTTAACTCTGTGAAATGAAGGGCAAAGCAGACGTCTTTGGGAGAGATAAAAGGCATCCTTTCCTTTGATGAACACTTTGCTGCTACACGTTAAACCACAACATGCAGAACCTTCCCTCCAGAGAAGTGATCATTTCCTGTTGGTTCAAATTTAACTGAACACACAAATACTTCCTCTAAACTCAGTCAACTTTAGGAAGCCTGGGTCAGGGATGTAAGCAGTAGAACTAAAGTTAGACTGCATGGTATAAACAAATATTATACTCTAATTTTGGAAATGTAACATGTGGGGATGCTTCCAGAAATGGAAAGAAAAACAGACCTTTTTGAGTCTCTGCTGTTCCTCTTTCAAAGTGTTGTTCTCCCCTCTGAGCTTCTCAATATCCAGAGAAGGTAGTCTGGCTCCATCCTCAAGCCCCTGCTGAACCCGCTGCTGCATACTGATGATGACAAAAGTAAAAACCCAGACCACACATTATGCAGAGATAATACAATACTGTCTGTTTTTGCAGACAGTGTGTACAGGAAAGAAGACATTGCATTTTAGTTGGTTTATGTGGGTACATACTCAGTAATGGTGGTCAGCAGGTCTCTCTCCCTGCGTTTCTGATCCTCCAGCTGTGAATCTTTTTCTCGTAGCTGTGAGCGTGAGGTCTCTAGACACACCTCCAGTTCTTTTACTTTCTCTTGTAGCTGAGCTGCCTGCTGTTCAGCATCTACAAGCTGATATAAAAAAGTTGACAAAGCACAATGATTTAAACAGATTAATCAAAACAGATGGCGTGAGAAGGAATGTAAGCAGAACTGTCCCAACCTGCTTGTTCTGGCTCTGGTAGTCCTCCAGAGTGGGAAGGTCAGCTAGATAGCGCTCCAGAGTTTCAATACGCTGCTGGTTCTCCCGCTTTAGCTCAGCCTCTTTTTGACACTTCTTCTTCAGGTTGTTGATGTGCTTGTCTCGACTGCGGATCTGCACAGAGACGCAAGAGTAAATAAGAATACACTATAGGTGTTACACCTATTTGTAATATACAATGAGAAATGTGACAAACTATCATATGCTGCCGTACACTATCACCTTCTCCATCATATCTTTGTGTATGTAAAGGGGTAAGTGAACCTTAAAACCTACAGTTACGTGTAATATAAGATCTATTTATGAACTAAACTGTGATTCCCTCAACCAGTTACTAGTTACTTCTCTTACTACTCTCCTTTCTCCATCCAATAAATGCTATGAAATCAAAGCAAAGTGTTGAAGAGTGCTGGTAAATTCAGATATTAACATTTAAATATCTCCATGTCATTTATTTTTCATGTCACCATTTGGTTCTCTTGCTTGAAACATTCAGGAAAAGGTAGTAGTATAAAGCACAAACCCTCTCTTCCTGTTTCTTCATTTCCTCTGCGTGTCTCTCACAAGTTTCCTTCAGACTCTCAGTTAGTCGCCGTGTCTCAGCCTCAACTGCCCCCAGTCTGCGTTCTGCCTCTGCTTTCTCCAAGGCAATACAGTCTGTGCGCTCACTAAACTGTGCCCTCAGGAAAGCGTTCTCCCTTTGAGCCTCCTGTAAAGCCACCATGTGATACAGAGGTTTTAGGATGTTAAAAGTTTAACATGGGCTTCTCAGTTTGGCTTGTAGGAGCCAAAGCATGTTTTACCAACCTGTAGCCGCAGCATACACATATCCCCATACGAAGCCCCGCGGCCCAGGAGGGCTCCATGGACCTGAAGTTCACTTTCCCTCAGACGCTGCTCCAACTGCGTCATATGTTGTTTTTGTCTGCATCACAAACAAATACAACAATCATCAACACAGCAACCACAATATAATCAAATGTGGAAAATCTGCCTAGCCCGAGGTTTGGGAGACACTTGTATAAAGAGCAGCTATTACTATTACAAACACTTGCCTCTCAATGATAAGCTCCTTCTCCTTTAACAGACTCTCACTGGCTTTGACAAGAGCATCCCACTTGCCAGACTCTGAGTGACCAGGGTTGGAATACAGAGATGGATACTGACCCACTCCAGCACTCATTAACTGTAATAAAAGAGACAGAAATGCTTGATGATTTAGTTTCAATTTAACCCTGAAAACAATGCGCGCAGGACTCACATTACACTTCAGCTCCTTTATCCTCTCTAGTGCACACGATAAAGAGCAACTTAAAAAATACACAAAAAACAAAATTCAAACAGCTCAGATATTCCCATTTGCCTTGCCTAAATTGACACCCTATCAAATAGTTTTTAACAAAGCATTGACCATACAACAGTAACACACTTTTGTCAATAACGGATAGCTTTCATCAAAGCATCCCACATCGTTTTAAGTGGCCATCGTAAAAGAAAAAATACATTTGAGTATCAAGTACTGCCAACCTCTCTTTAGAAGGGAATGTAATTCCACCTCAGTGACTATTTAAAGTCTTTCTTCCAACAGACACAGAAGACTCTGCCAAATGTCTGTGTATTCTGGTATTTTGAAGAATACATCTAGCACCATGTATGAAAGAATACTGCAACTGAACAGCCATTTTAAAAAAGCAACTAACTAAAAAACGTTTTACAATTTCTTTACACCTTAGGGACTCAAGTAAATTTTGCAGTTTAATGTATGACCTAGTCTGTACGCGGACGTGCTAATAGCCACTCCAGAGGTGGCACTTAGTCAGCATCAGCTACAGAGGAAACAAAAACTGACAACAGCGCTGAAATAGTAAAGAAGTGTGACAAAGTGTTACAGGCCGTTGTGTAGAGACTGCAAAATGGAAGCAGCCTTGAGCTGTCAACATTAACTAATGTCATGATTTCATGAAACCTGTGACAAATCCTAAACATTTTGTGGTTTTAATAAGGTTGATTGCTTTGTGCTTTAAAATAGGAAAAGACATCTGTACGCCCTCAGGCCTTGTTCGGTGGAATGTTATTTTTCCAGTGCTGACCTACATATACTGCCCTACATGTCTATCCTAATGGCTTTTATTTCAACAATGTTTTCCTCAGAGGATCCACCTAATATCATAGCAGTCAAGTTGAACTTATTTGCCACCCAGTGGACT
This sequence comes from Helostoma temminkii, assembly GCA_900302695.1. Lineage (NCBI taxonomy): Eukaryota > Metazoa > Chordata > Actinopteri > Anabantiformes > Helostomatidae > Helostoma > Helostoma temminkii. Next base: position 216,677 of record OMLM01001677.1, on the reverse strand, counting down.
CAGTGTGTCAAAGAGTGACAGTATCTCCGTAGTGTCATGAATGACACTTCAGAAATAATAAAATCTCTGCACTCTCAGTTTTGTATTTTTAGCATCAGTGTAGTATATATTTTATATAGGATAATGCTTACCTGCATTTGTTCAACTTGCAGGCGTAAACTATCCAGTTGCTGCTTATGTTGCTGTTGTTGCTGCCAGCTGGATAGTTCACTACATCTGTCCTGCCGCAATGACTCATAACCTTTGGAGCCTGCATGTTCCCTCAGCATAGTTTGTGTCTGCAGGCCGAGAGGGTGTGTATATACTCCAGTAGATCCAGCCGCACCAGGCTGACTGCCCCTTTGATTAGAGGTTTCTGCTGTGCTGGGAACTCCAGGCCTAGCTTCAGGCAGAACCTTATAACTGTGTTCCATGCCTCCTCTGTAGGCCTCAGACACACAGTCCGGGGTATCACGAATCCCGGTTGTCTGTAATCGGAGTCTGACATCAGGGCATAACCCTCCCAACAGAGCTGACTGATTTAGCGTTGGTTCCACAGCAGGAGTGTCAAACCTTTGGCCCTCATCCACCCGCGTGTGATCTGTGGGGAAAAGTGAATGGTCCAGCCCGTTAACTAGGCTGCGGTAGCGGCTCAGGCAATCCGGCTTTGGCCCCACAGGATCACCTCCTGCACCAACCGGAACATCCAAGTTAGGTGAAGATGCTGATTTGGAGAGAACGGAAGACTTGGAGGTGGAGCCACTTGGGGTCCTAGAGCCAGAGGAAGACCTGTGGCCCTCAGAGGACAGGAGTTCCTCCTGGACACATGACTGGGGCTTTGAGGCCGGGGCTCCGGCCGTGGATGGCATGACATGTGCAGTAGGTATGGCAATCTGACTACGGATGGGCTGGAAAGATGGGCTGCTGCTGGAACTGCAGAAATCTTTGAAGAGTAAAAGAAGAAAGATTCATTAGAAATTACAATCAGCATTATTTTCTCAATATTCCCTACATGGTGCAGAATATCTGGAACACTACTGCAGGCAATTTTCTCTATTTTCAGTCAGTGATGTAAAGTAGATGCAGCAGGGCTTGTGGGTGGCCTATTTTGATGATGAGGTGTCACCAGTGAAACAATTAACTGGCTCTGACTGACTCATCCAGGGAATAAGCTTATGACAGACTTAAACCAGTGCACAGAATAAAAGCTCTGTATTACATGATCAACAAGAAAATATATTAAGTAGTATAAAAAGCTTAATAAAAGGGATTACATGGCATTATCTGACATGTGACTGAATGTATATACGAGTCAATTTGAACATAACTGCTGATCACATATTTACCCTGTGATTACTGTGCAGAGGACACACCCAGTCCACACTAATCAACATGAACAAACATGTTAACTGTCTTTTACACAATACCACAAAAAACAAAACAAAAAACCCCACACAAAATCCCTACAAACAACCTAGAGATATCTTTACAAGCCTCCATATAATTTGGGTTGTGTAAGTCGGATTTCAACAGCATTACAAACCTGAGAGATCTGCTGAAGTCCAGAAACCTGGAAGTTACTCGAACGTAACAAACATGTTATTTGCTGTGGCATTTTTTCTAAAGCTGTAATGTAATGAACTGAGCAGCAGAACACTTCGAATCAAAAACATGCTCCGTTGTCTGCATTTCTGGGCAGCCCCGAATCAACTTCTGAAGCTAAGACTGAAAGTTGTCCAACAGGCAGGTCCTGCACCGAAAAAGTGATGGTCTTCAAACAGTCGAACCAGCCTGTAACAAGCTCTGAGCAAATACATACAAACAGGCATCCACAGGAAAGGTTAGGGGTATTTATAGCCCACCTCTCAAGTTACAGAGTGATCTGTGAGTGCCACTTATTCAAGCACCTTGCCTCCTCCCACTGTAACACACATCAAACACGTGTACATCAAAAATAAAGGATGTAATAGGAGTTTTTTCCCCTGTCTCAGTTTAAACAAGCATATTATTAAACTTGATTCTCTTCACCATCACAGACAAAAATAATTAATAAAAAGGCAATATAATGTAAATAAAATTGAGCTTTTAGGTGGCTATAACACTGCATTTAAAAGAAGCCTCTAGGCTCCAGTGATTCACCATGACTAGCTAGAACAAGTCCAACTCTGTGAGAAGTAGAAGTAAAGCAGGCATTTCTTTGCAGCTCAAAAACTTAGCGATGATTACCTGCAGCTTTAACAAATCAAGCAACTATAAAACAACAAAGTACATCTCAAAAAGCATCTCTTCTATTGTAAAGATGGTAATTTACACTCCAAACATGAAATATGATTGTTTTCTATAACAGGTTATTACTGTGGCTAAATTTGGGTTTAACTGTGATGCTGTCAAGTACTGTTGTTAAATGCCTGGACAGAGTTCTACCTGCACCGGTACCATGTTCAACAGCTGAAACAAAGCCTATAAGAAGTAGTTACATTCATTCCTACACAGCTAAAAAAGCGGAAGAATACAATCTAAATCGACATGTAGTAGGCCAAAATATACAAACCAAACAATGTCTTTTAAGTATCTACAACAAGCTCTTCAACAAGAACTCTTTAAGGAATGTTGTCTTACGAGACAAGAGAGTGATCACCATGAAACAGTGCTTTGACTTCAAGATGTAGAAGACATGCATTTACAAACTGTTCTCCACACCTCCCCTTCTAAAGTTTAGTAAGGCTTAGATCTGGTGACTGGGCACATGACGGGAGGTGAGCAGAGCCTGTTTAATTCACCATAGTGATAAGGACAGCACCAACAGTGCTGGGACAGTGCCATCTGGCTATCATTTCCTCAAGGTCCTATCAAAATACATCCACTACAATGTTCAATAAATGGTAAAGGCCACTATTAAGGGCGTCCTTACCAACACAAGCAAATGCTACTTGGACAACTCTGATATTTTTTCAGTCTATTATTCTGTACAGTTTCCTGTCACATAAAGGACCACCCATCCCAGCTGAACAAACCACTGCGTGGAACCTTTCTGTGTGTTAATCTTCCACTCAGGATATATTTGTATAAATATAGTAACAAAAATAAGCATGCACCATCTCCAGTTGGTTTTAAATTTTCTTCATCGGGATATTCCCATTTAAAAACATAACAATGTGACAGTATAATATAAAAACATGTTGAATGTGATTTCACACAATAGGCATGAACCTGGTTTCCATTTAGCTGTCCAGTCCTGCTGTCGCAACACGCTATCCTCGAAATTAGCCCCAACACCAGAGCAGTGCAGCAGAGCCTTGGGGCATCTTTGGCTAGGACTTTAATGTACCTCTGGAAATCTCATGAGTATCTGCAGCGGATTGTGAACAATTTTCTCACTCTATAAATAGCGTCGAGCTAGATTTATTCTTCTAGGTTGATTCAGTAGGCTACACAAGTAGTCTTCACTGTTGTGTGCATTTAAACTTGTGCTTCACAGCCAGAACACTGGTTGATGGTGGGGTTTATATGCCACTGTGTTGAGGTTCTTTGCAATGTGATGAGTTTTTGTGTACCATAATTGAAACTGATCAGGTCAGGAGATGGTCTGTATAACTGAACAGCTGATGGTACCAAGTAGACTAATATAGTTATTGTGGCATGGTTAACTAGCATAAAATGTTTAGTTACATCCGTAGAGAGGTGCACGCAGCTACTCAATACCTACGGTGTAGATCTGATGCAGAAACATAAAACTTTATTTAAGCACCAATTTCAGAGGATGTGGGTAAAATGATGTGTCAAAAAAATAAACAAAAAAGCCCAACTTGACCTGCCTGGTGCAAACTGGGATTCCAACAGCGACTTTAAAAACAATGATACATGATACACACTGCAGGCAGAGGAAGAACAAGCAAAAGTCATCACCTTCTGCGCTGTCAGAAGCTGAAGTACCAAGACCAGTGTCCCCACTGTCCGATGTTCCAGGCCGACGGCCAAAGCGGCTTTGGAACTTCTCTGACACAGCTGGTGTCTGCCACTCCATGTCAGCAAACCGAGCTAATGTATATTTGGGAAACAGGACAATGACAACAGATGAGCACATCAACACATTCTGAAATAACACAAAGTTTAAACATTAACATCAGTGCCAACTTACCAGCTGGTTTAGATTCAAAATATCTCTGTGAGGTTGTCATCCCATACAAGTCAATGTCACCTGATAGAGGGGAAAGCAATCATTCAGTACACATAGTACAAAAACACCAAAAAGATGCTTAATTGTTTTACCATACTGAGTCAAATTGTTTTGACATAATACTCACTGGCCAAATTTCTTGGAATATCTTAATGTAGTTACACCTTTCTCAGTCAAATAAACTAAAACAAATAATATATCAACACTGCGAAAATGTTTTATGTTCAAAACACCCAGTGTCCACTGAACAAGAACTCCTCTCTTGCATGCTGTATACTGTGTAACACTGAACCGTGGCTTGGGGCTCAGCAGCTGTTAGCTCATGACGGATTTGCTCACCTTTCAAACTCATCTGCCCTCAACATGCCAGCAACAACCTCGACAAACTTTTCTGGGTACCAACAAAAATAACAACATGAGCACATGTTGTACAGCGTTACATAATATGTTACACAAACATTTATATCCCAAGGAGGCTACAGGAAGTTGTGTATTATTTGTGTGGAGAGAATATAAGGGTTACTGCTGTGCACCAGCAGCCTGAGATGCAGCGTTGTCTTTACACTAATCCTCTTCACTAGCTAATTCATAAAGGAAATGAGCCGCTCAGGCTTAACCAGCCAATGAAGGCTATGAGCTAAACGTGACTAATCGCTAAATTCAGTTTGTTAATATTTCATCACACTAACTAGATGTGACGGTTGTTGCTAAGCTACATGCGTTTAGACAGTTTTAAACTTATCTATGATTTCCTCGCCGTGAGGTTCAAACGCGCTTTTCAGCGATGCACTACATCGTTATCCAAGACAAATCCGTTTCCGTTTCACAAGCTAACGCTAGCTAACAGCTAGCTACCCGACCGTTTGCTTAGCTACTCGTGAGAACGTAAACCTTACAAATCTGTTAGCCTTCGTACTTAATTGTCCCTAAATAAGCTTTCGATGCTGACAAAATGGCTACGTTACCTCTTGTTTCACATAAACACAGAATATAGCAACAAATCTCGGTTTCAGGCTGACATCCGAAGCCGAATCTGTACCATCCGTCGCTGCTGCTGTTGTTCCGCTAACCAACTGATTCTCTCCGAGGGCAGGCAACGCGTCAAAGACACAATGGCCGCTTGTTTTACCTCGCAGAACCGCCCGTTGAGCCGCGACGGTTGCTACTGTCAGAAAACCCCTCAGAGATTTTCCTGTTAGCAAGGTATCTGCATCCGCACTCTTGCATCTGCTCAGACACTACAGCAGTGGTGTTTTTGAGAACTTAAAATGTTTGTGGTAAAGCAACAAAAACCTGACCTTGTTCATTTTATCATATGACCAGACACCAGCACACGAATATAAAACGAACCGACCTAACCAAGCTCCGTAGAGACGCTAGAATAACCCAGAAAAAATTCAACTATTTTAAATACATTTAATTAGACCCAAGAATAGTTATTAGTTATTAGTAATACACGTAAAGCACGAAAA
>OMLM01001677.1:185633-210228 GCA_900302695.1 Helostoma temminkii | reverse complement strand
CAATAAGTAACCTTCATGCTAATATAATTTGCTCCTGTGTTTGTATTTGACACCGTTTATTGCAAGTCATCTTCACATCCACGGGGCTGCCACATGCTAAATAATGCAATAATGACAACGCTTTTATTCTGAAACAAACACTGACCGGAAGTGTTTGTTCTGTTTTAGCAGCAGGCGGAACAAAGTTGCGTGATATGCTCAGTGGTGGGAGGGTTGTGTTCAAGTTAGAGAAGACATTAGCAAGATATCTGTCAACAAAGTCATAGAGTGTGATTTATCGCGTTTATTAAATGGACATCTCGTGACAGAAGACTTTTTAGTTCATCGAAAGCGGTGAGATATCTGCAGTAGTCGTAAATTATAATTAAAGTGTTGCAAACGTTAATGTTACACAAAGTGGACGTTTTGTTTAGCTAGCAGGATAACGCAAATACGATAACGCCAGCTACTTGGTCAGCGACAGGTCTCTTAAAGGCCCGATGCATAACAGCTAAGTGGCTAGCATTTCTTTTTGGCTAACATCGCCTCAACGTTCAAACAACTGTCACTGTTTTACGAAACAGTCCGCCGACAGTAGTAGTGACAGCGCTACATTGCTAACATTAGCTAGCTAGCTAATGGGCTCACCTTGTTGATGTTTGTTAACAGTGGCACTGTCTTTGGTACTAGAATGAACAGTATAATCTAACTGTTTAAGTTAATGTTAAGTGTTTTCACTGTTTTCAATGAAACTACAGTGGATCCCTGCTGAAAAGCATACCCTGTGCTCTTTAATTGACATTTAAACAACGTATTATCGCCGTCTTAAGTGTCCATCCTATCCTGTCTTAGTTTTTTAAATGTCTTTACAGCCTATTCTTAAGAAAATATGTTGTAACCATCTAAGTTCTGATCCCTGGAACTGCCCGCCCGGACCCTAATTTATGTTTATAGTGAGGCCATGACTACTGTCAACATCACCAGAGATATTCTTCACAGGCAAATAAGGGTGAGTAGACAAATACCAGAGGATCTACTGAGCTCAGTTTACCAGGGAACAGACACTGTTTCTCATATGTATAAATACATATTGTGTATATTCTCCTCCACCATGAGAAGTGTTTGTCATTTCTTATATACGAAAGTCTGATTGAAATTGTGATTCCTGTGTTCAGGACAAGAGAGCATCAGGCTTCCAAAGGCTCCACCATGTAACGGACCCCTTCATCAAGCGACTCGGACTAGAGGCTGAGCTTCAGGTGGGTGCAAACGTGTGCATGATGATGAGCTCTGAGAAAGAGAGGGACACTGACGATGTTGGTTTACTGTATCATCTTCTGATGATTACACTGTCTGTTTCAACAGGGCCATACTGGCTGTGTGAACTGTTTGGAGTGGAATGAACAAGGAGAGTAAGTCTTCAAACCCATAATATCACTCATATAGTTCTCATTAGTTCTCTCATTGGACTCAGTCACAGTGTTGCATAACTATACAACTATGTCAGACATCTTATTCTTAGATGTGTTGTATACACTTTACCAAAAGTCTAGATCTATCACTGCTGTATTATGTGTCAAACTCAGATGAGTAGCACTTCTATTAATATTTTAGTTCTGAATTTTGCTTTGCTACTAATTCCGTAAATAAAGTGATGCATTACCACTGTATACTTCCAGATATTGATCTTTAAGCGTATACTGTGTCACACTTGACAACTTCAGTGCTTAAGGATAATTTGCCTTAAATCACTTAAATAAGATAGCTTGTGCTATTGCATGTCTTGACGTGTTTCACATTCACAAGTTTCTAAATGGAATTAGTCACAAAGAGTCTACACAATTGTTGTTTGACTTGTCCTGGTGATTCTTTTTTTTTATTTAGCCTTCTGGCCTCAGGCTCAGATGATCAACATGCCATCATCTGGGATCCGTTTAGACACAAGAAGCTTACTACTATGCACACTGGTCATGCAGCAAATATATTCTCTGTAAAGGTAAGAAGGACTGAGTGTAGGATGGATGAATTGAGTCACAGGTGGGAATGTAAGCTCAAATCATGTACAATAGCTGTGTTTGCATTAACATTGATGATTCAGTCATAATCTGGTTATGGTAGAAATGTGAATAAGGAGGACTTATACTTTTATTATACTTGCAGTCTAAGGAAGAAAAGTGAACACAAATTTTTGTCAAGTCAAATAGGCTTTATTGTCACTTTATTGTCCCATTTTTATCAATGTAAACTCATTGGGCTCTCAATAAAAAATGTCAGAAAATTTTGTGACACATTTAAAATTTTTAATGTCACATCAAAGATGCTCTGCTGAGAAACACTTTGTTCTGCCCCACCTCATCTGTTCTTTAGACTAGTCTGTTAAGTATTATTCAAGCTGCAGAATAACAACTCATACATTAGGTGGCACTGTTGGCAATGTAATGACAACATATTGTGAGGAAGCTGCTCAAGGTGCAGTGTTATTGGATTTTCCACAACACTATACCACTACAGCTAAATATAGAATTTTAATAGATTGGTTAGTGACACCTAAATAATGCTTTAATATTAAATATAAATATTAATATATTTATTAATATTAATTAATTAATATTTCATATGTACTCATCAATCAGGTTTGTCTGTCTGTCCATACAGTTCCTCCCTCACTCTGGTGACAGAATTTTGGTAACGGGCGCAGCCGACACAAAGGTCCACGTGCATGATGTGACTGTGAAGGAAACCATACATATGTTTTCCGATCATACCAACAGAGTTAAACGCATCGCCACAGCACCCATGTGGCCTAACACCTTCTGGAGTGCTGCAGAGGATGGTATTATTAGGTTCGAACCCAGGGATTAAGAATCTTGTTTTTGCTGTCAATTTTTGTTTAACACATTCAAAAGACCCATGCTACAATTCAGACTTTCTCCGTGTGTATACAGACAGTATGACTTGCGCGAGAGCAGTAAACGTTCTGAAGTGCTGATCGACCTCACAGAGTTTTGTGGTCAGCTAGTTGAGGCCAAGTGTCTAGCTATCAACCCACGGGACAACAACTATCTAGCAGTGGGAGCCAATGGTCCCTTTGTACGTCTCTATGACATCAGGATGATTCACAACTACAGGTTGGTTATGTTTTTAACATGATTCTCTGGCGATAACTATTCAACAACCACTCATCTTTTTGGTGTTCTGGATTTTAAAAATTCACATTCTCAAAATGAATTTTAACCAGGATTTCCTGTTCCTTTACTAGGAAATCTTTGAGTCAGAACACATCAGCAGCTGTGCACACATTCTGTGAAAGGCAGAAGCCCATCCCAGATGGAGCAGGGCAGTATTATGTTGCAGGTGAATTGTGTGGTATCAAATGTATTTAATAGGTAAATTTGTTTATAATTATATAGTAATGTTAGAAACTGTAGGTCACCATACAGTGACTGTGAAGCATGTTGCTGAATTACATCACCTTCTGTTTGAATGATTTAGGACACCTGCCAGTGAAACTCCCAGATTACAATAACCGCCTAAGGGTCTTGGTGGCCACCTATGTCACCTTCAGTCCAGATGGCACAGAGTTGCTTGTTAACATGGGTGGGGAACAGGTAATGCTTCTCAGAACAAACAAGGATTGGCGAAGGGAATTTGTACTGTAATGTTTATTAGTGTGTGTGGTTCTTCTAGGTGTATCTGTTTGACTTGACATTTAAACAGAGGCCATACACATTCTTGCTTCCAAAAAAGTCATCAACAGGTAGGTTTATTTGGTCTGTATCAACAATGCTATCCTGAATGGTGTGTGCGCTATTGGTTGTTTGTAAAACTTTGGTTTTCCAGGAGGAGAGCAGAATGGAAAGACGACTAATGGTGTTTCAAATGGAATGCACCTGCCAAACAGCCATATTCGCTTTGCCGGAACAAAGCTGTGCTCAAGGTATTTGTCTCTTCATATTGATGGTGACTGTGGGGTTGGCATTGGAAAGGTTTGAGTGCACAAACTTCAGTCATGTTTCTTCTTTTTTCTTTTGATACAGTTCTACTGAGCTCCCTGCTCATTTGGAGAAGATAAAGCAACAAGCTAATGATGCATTTGCACGGCAGCAGTGGACACAGGCCATCCAACTATACAGCTTAGGCATTCATCAGGCCAGCTGCAATGCCATGCTGTATGGAAACCGAGCTGCAGCCTACATGAAACGCAAGTGGTAGGCTTCAGTATCACTGCAGAATGATAATCCATAATTTTCAGGAAGGCAATGAAAGCAGTTATTAATGGTTTATATTTATATATATTTATTTATGTGAAATGTAGGGATGGAGACCATTATGACGCTCTCAGGGACTGTCTGAAGGCTCTGACACTCAACCCCAGCCATCTGAAAGCACATTTTAGACTGGCACGGTGTCTGTTTGAGCTGAAATATGTGGCTGAGGCTCTGGAGTGTTTGGATGATTTCAAAGGAAAGTTTCCAGAGCAGGCCCACAGTAGTGCCTGTGATGCCCTAGACAAAGACATTAAGGCTGCTCTATTCTCCAAAGCAGAATCAGGTATGAAGGAGTGAAATTATATCCATATCCTTATTTGTTTTACAAAAATGTACCCACCTCCTTGAAATAGGAATACCACATTGCCACTTTAAATTAGCACATTTTTAGCTGTGTCTGTATTATTATGTACTAGCAGTCAGACTTTTCAATTTATTAATCTGTCTGAATGATCCAGTCTTAATAAGTTTGAATTCTGTGTTTACTAGCAGAAGATAAGAAGGCCAACAGCTCCATTAGATTCCACTCATTCAGTCAGAAGGAGTCCATCCCCGAAGATGAATTAGTGCTGAGAGAACGCAGCTTTGACTACAAGCACAGATACTGCGGTCACTGCAACACTACCACTGACATTAAAGAAGCCAACTTCTTTGGGAGGTACAGCTCACTCTCAGTTTGCACAGACCTCACTAGGGGGCAGTGACAAGCTTCATAGCTTATGCCAGAGATCAACAAATCTACAGAGAGATATCAGTAACTCAAAGGGGATTTCATTCATAAATGTAGGCTCTAATTATTGTTATAATTATTAGGCGTGTATGAATGCACACATGTAAATACTTGTCACTTTTTAACATCACTGAAACCTAACAGTGCAGTGCAGGTGCATTAGGTGACAACACTTTTTACATTTTACGATGTTCATACCTCCAGTCTGATGTGTGATGTGCAATTTACTAATTGTGTAGTGAGTTAAAAAGGGGGATAAATTCAGACCATTGCAAACCATGTGGAACGGAAATCAAACTGATCCACCCTCACAAAGAACCAACATTTGGCCTTTTGTGCTATGTGAAGCTCTGTTATGATGCACAAAAAACAACAACACATAATTGCCGCTCAACAACATGAGCACAAGATTAGCCCCTCACCTATTTCCCATCACAATGTCCAGTGAGAGGGTTAGGGTTGGGGTTTAAAATGACTAAAACCTCTGGAATGTAATGCAGATGACACAGTGCAACAGAACATTGTCTACCAGAATGCCTTGCTCAGTTACTTTCCACTCTAGAACTGGGAAAGTCCCATTTCCACACCTGTACATTGAATTGTGAACAGTGTTTTCAATTCTCGAATGGCTTGTCAGGCAGGTCTGAATACTTTTACTTTATCTACAGCAAAGGCCAGTACATTGTCAGTGGCTCAGATGATGGCTCCTTCTTTATCTGGGAAAAGGAGACAACTAATCTGGTGAGGATCCTGCAGGGGGATGAATCCATAGTCAACTGCCTGCAGCCCCACCCCAGCTACTGCTTCCTTGCAACTAGTGGTATTGACCCCGTAGTTCGATTATGGAACCCCAGACCAGAGGTAAATGATTGATAATCTCAGTTTTTTGCATTCATATGTACATTTTGTTATATTTTACTAACATATCTTTTCTAATCCTGTCTGCCTTCACATAATACAGACAGACACTGAGAATGGGCGGGTAGTAGAGGACATGGAGGGTGCTGCTCAGGCTAACCAGCGGCGTATGAATGCTGACCCACTGGAGGTTATGCTGCTCAACATGGGTTATCGCATCACAGGTCTGCGTGGTGTTGGCCCAGATGGATCAGATGATGAGGACAGTTCAGAGGGACAAGTACAGTGTCGGCCAAGCTAAACAAACTGTCAGCCTTCCTGTAGAATGGATTTAGGAAGCAAAGCGCTCTCCCAACTTCTGTTTGAGTCTTAATTTCCCCCCTCTTCTGACAGAAACATTGAGTGAATGTCATGTCACATCTCTACACTATGCATCACTCTCCCCTGTCCTAATAGAGGACTGGTGGAGGCCACTTAGAGGAGAGGAATTCACACAGGGTGGAGACAACACCCATCTTGCCACCTGTCAAAGCACCAATGACACCTCAGCGTCTTTCTCCACCCTGTTGGCAGGGGGACACCTTTGAGGAGAGCACCTTCCATGTCACTCCCCAGTTTCTCACACATAAGGAGGAGTTCAGCACTTATCCCTCCTCAGGTTTATGTTGGAGAGATACAACACATAGAAGGAGAAGCCTGCGGTTCAGCTACCTATTTTCAGGTCTGTGTGGCCGTACAGTCTCACTGTCCTCCACGGAGGATTGGATCACAGACCAAGATCAAGACGGTGCCTTGTTGCATCGTATCTGCTCTACAGTTGGAGCGAAGAGTCACAGTGCCCACTCATCTCGGAAAGGCTGCACACCCAAGTCACTGATTCTTGATCACACTTTCAGTTGGAGAAAACCAAGAATTAGTTGTCACTCTCCAAGTTTTAAAGTTGAAGGTGTTGCTCCAATGAAATGTATTTATAAGCTTTGATTAGTTTATGACTGTCAGAACAAACAAGTGGTTTCTTCTGCCAAAGGTTGTCATCTATCATTTCAGGCAAGGATTAATGTTTTCTCCGTTTCACTGAAACATCATTTTGGTATACAATTCTCCTTTTAGTTAAGAGCTTTTTACTACAGCCAAGATCAGTAAGGTATGAAAAAGAAACGTTTGTTTAAAAAGCCTTTCTAATATATATTTTTTGGTTTTAAGGTGAGTCCCATTGATTGGTATTTGGCATGAAATGTCAGTGTGAAACTTCTGTTGATTATAAGTGGGACACAGATGCTGATTTGTGGTATATGCCAACTGGGCGTTATTTGGTGGCAATAGGTTTCCTGCCTACTAGCTGTGTGGCTCTAGCGCTAGTCCTCTGCTGCAGTCAGGTGTTTAGTCCTGCTTGCATGAGGCTTCTGACCATAATTGGGGGCAAAAAAGGACACGGGCCGTCCCATCCGTTACTTAGAGAACTGCTCATTGGGTCTTCTTTGCCCTCAAATAGGGTGAATGTTAACAAATGGATCCTCAACAAAATGCAACACTAGGCTTCCATGTGTTTTCTTGGTTCATTAATTTACTGCTTTTCTTTGAGGAATCCTGTAATAACCTTTGTTGCAAAAAAAAGAAAAATAATAAAATTATTGAACACCTTGTTATGGGTATTACCTTGTTTTGTTCTCTCATCAATGACATTTTTACTCTAAAAGGACAAACTGTCACACAGCAGCTACAGCAGGACTGACCCAGTACAAACTGGGTTGGGAAGACGTACTGTAGATGAAGCTACCGTATGAACTTTCTCATACACTGCTCATTCATCAGTGTCTACTGCACTACACTCTGCTTTTGCTGACTATTAGGCAACAAATGTTAGCACAGTACATCAAAAGCATGAATAGTTAGGGGAGTATCTCATGCCCCATATAACGTACAATAATGAGGTGACCCAGCTTTAGGAGTAGTGGAGGTTACAGTGATAAACCTCATGGCAGACCAAGTCTGTGTGGCTGCCAACAGGGCCTGAGAAATAATCAAGGCTCCCCGACCTGAAAAAACAGAGGTGGTATAAGTATGTAAGCTCAGTACTAAAGTAGAAGTTCCAGTACTTGCCTCAAAAGTACTTCAGTTCAAATAGAAGTATGAAGTATTACCTGGTAGTACAGGTATTCTACCAAGTAAGAAATATATGTTAAACAGTACTGAGGTTCAAGCCGCTCATAACAAATGTACAAGTTTCCAGATTTATTCATCAAATTATCAAAATCGTAGAAAACAAAATCGTTGTACTTAATAAAAATATAGGTCAAACACTTCTCTTACCTAGCGACATAGCATGGAGCAGAAGTGGCACAGCTAGTGGTGCGGCTGAATTTAACACACGGTTAACTAATCCATAATGACATTTGGTAATTTATTGTAATTTATTATTATCGTATCTTTATATAAACTATGAATCTGCATCTGCAAAAGGTAACTAGTAGCTAAAGTTGTATAATGAATGCAGTGGAATAAAGGTTTAACTGAATTAAAGTAACAGTTTATAAAACCCTCAGCGGTGTTCGCTCTAATGAACGGTGTTGCGTTCACTGACCGACCGTTGGTCAATCCGACTGCGCGCTTCCGTTCCCACGTCACTGTCATCTGCTGTCAGTCCAGGCGGCGATGGCCGAGGCGGATGATACCGACATCATGATGAACTACCACGGCGATTTCTTAAAAAGCGACAGAAAAGGCACCCGCTACCCCTACTGTGTTGTGTGGACACCTATCCCTATTCTGTCGTAAGAAGCTAACACTTGTTGTTTTGATGGTCGTGCTAGCTTAGCGTTAGCTGTGACGCTGGGAGATTATTGTAATTCTGCTATTTTATAAACGTCACTTGAAATAAAGCACGTTGATTTTACGTGCAGTGTATGTACTTCATTATTCTGTGCTCAGTCCCGCATTAATTGAATGATGTGCGCCCTGCAGGTGGGTGCTCCCCTTTATCGGTCACATGGGTATATGCACCTCTTCTGGAGTCATTCGAGATTTTGCAGGGTCATATTTTGTCTCGGTGAGTATTGTTATTGCTAATAGTTAAAGGCTCGGTGAATATACATAAAATGCTGTTGACCTTAAATATCCAGCTTATCTACTAAAGAAAAGCTACCTAAATTCATCATGAACTGCACTTATGTAATCCAGATTCTCATCTTTCATTTATGCCATTACTGCATTTTCACTTGAGTTTATTTGTGTGACCTTTTGTCTCTAGGAGGACAACATGGGCTTTGGTAGACCAACAAAGTGAGTTAATTAATGACAATACTTTATTTCACAGTAGTGAAACACAGTAGTTCATCAAGTGGTCCTCACCAGATCACCACATTTAAATTAAACACAATTCATTGTTACATAATATTGCAGGTACTGGAAACTTGATGTGGACAAAGTCTGTGGCAACGGCGCTGCTACATGGGACAAAGCGGTGCTGGATGCATCTGAGGAATACAAATGTAGGCCGGTAAGATGATATTCAGGAGTTTTTTTATACACATATTTGCACATGATTATTCCTATGGTAATAACGACATTTTGTGTTGAAGCACAATCTGTGCTTTGATAACTGCCATTCCCACGTCGCCATGGCCCTCAACCTGATGCGCTACGACAACAGCACGTCGTGGAACATGGTGAACCTGTGTGTGTTGTCTTTCATTCATGGAAAACATGTGAGGTGAGTGTTTTAGCCGGAATCTAACATTTGTGCTAATATTGTAAGTATAATAAGTATAAATCCATGTTGTTTTGTTCTCTGGGTATATATTTTCATTTCATTATTTCCCAACTTAGTATTTTACAGGCATAGTGTCGTGTTTCCGCATAACCGCCTCCTCTACCTGTGTTTACTGTGTGTGGTGCAGTTGTGGAGCAGTTGCGAACCCCAGAATATTAATAATAGTTATTATTATAATTATTATACTCTACCACCAAGCTTAAAGCTGTCTCATCCTGCATCCTTTATTCTAAACATAATATTTACACTTTCTATAGGATTTAACAGGAAAAAAGGATGGATAATGCACTAGGTGTAATTAGAAGACAGAAGGGTTAATATTAGAATTTCACGTTAGCAGTGGAAAAATGTGGTTGCTAGTATTAGTTGCAATGCTGGGGCAAACACTCCTGAAACATGTACACAGTTTTTTAAATTGCTCTGCTGCTGGATGCTTGAGAGCATTAAGAGACATATGGTTCAGAGAACTCCCCTCATTACTCTCTGCTGACCCACATAGATAATGCTGGCGTCACAGTTTGTGCTGCCCGTGCACATACGCTCCCACTGCACAGGAGTCATTTAGACAGAAGAGGAGTCATGCAATTCATCACTGATGGCAGCGCCCCCCTCTGTGCCACCACTGGAGGTCACCTCTCTGCTGGGGCTCCTTGCACTGGCCAGGTGGAAAGGACAGTAGGACACAGGCTAGAGGGTAGCCGTGAGGAGAGGGTGTAGCTGTGGACCTCTGGGAGTAAAGTGGCTGGACTACGTTGCACCTAAACGCACCTCACATGTCCTTGTCTGGTGCATACACACACTGAAAATATCCAGGTGTTGATGATTACTCTAACACATTACCCTCTTTCTGTCCTTCAGCTGGGCAGCATTCCTCAAGACCTGGCTACCCTTTCTCCTGCTCTGTGGAGTCCTCGCCATGTTCATCCTAACATTCAACCTACAGTAATGAAACGAGCAGCGCAGTCAAATGACTCATAGACTTTATACATAGTCTTTGTCATATAAGTTATTCTTGTCTCAAGGAGGGTAATTGAGGTTAAGGCCTAGCTGTTTGTGGGTAGTTAAGTTTACTCTTTTCTTATTTATGTATTGTACGATGTATAAGAAGTTTACCAATTTACCATAACTGTTTTTCACATAGTGGGTTCTGTGTTTATGATTATTGTATTATTAAGAGAGCAGTGAAGAAAGATGGCTTCTTCGTGAGTTCCAGATATGTATTTTTAATGAATACCAGTAATGAATGTGTTTCCAGACGGGCTAATGTACATTTCAGTGATGAATCGCTACAAAATGGACCACGAAATCTTAATACGGAAAGTATTCGTCAATCATTTAAGAGATATGAGCTGCTGCTACCAAAGACGGAATGATGTAGGACCCACATATGAAAAATTGTGATA
The DNA here is from genome assembly GCA_900302695.1 of Helostoma temminkii. Lineage (NCBI taxonomy): Eukaryota > Metazoa > Chordata > Actinopteri > Anabantiformes > Helostomatidae > Helostoma > Helostoma temminkii. Next base: position 199,221 of record OMLM01001677.1, on the reverse strand, counting down.
TCATGAACTATCCATGTTCCTCTGGTGTGTACATTTTTTTTACATTATATGCATTTCTCCGGACAGAAATTGAATGCTTTCAAATGCATCCTCATGCTGGAATGTTACTATAACTCTGCCAAACTATACTATCTATAAGCAATACTATAATTACATTTTATTGATCTGGATTTTGATGCTATGTACCTAAATAAATATTTATTATGGTATATCTGTAATACTGGCTTAATATGTCTGTTTTTGTAACTTAATTGTAGATGGGCTGTATACAAAGCTTTTGTGCATCTCCATTGGCAGACTGTAGGTCACAGGCTGTGGATGCCCTAAATGTCCTCTGTACCTTTAAGGGAACCACATACCTTTTTCATCCAGCGGATCCTGTCTGATATGAACTACCATCAGTTTACGGGAGCCTTTATTCCCACAGTGGAGCAGATAAAGAGGGACTGGTGCTGAAGCAAACCATCTTTGCCACGTCTGCAGTATTTGATTAGTATGTGAGAAAAAAAAGTTTAGAATATAATTTATAATCGAACATATTCGTGGACGCAGGATCAGGCGGTTGTCTCTGCTCCAATTTATACTTTTGTGCGTTAACATTTTTTAACCTTTTGTTTTAATTGGTTATAATTTAGAGATGTGTACTTTTGCGATCCGTGTGTTTTTGGGAATACTTCTTTGTTCACCATATCAGTGCTTGGAGTGTCCTTTTGGCTGTGAGTGTTTCGCTGTCACTCGCACAGTGAAATGTGTTTCTAAGGATTTGCTCATGGTGCCACAAAGTATTCCAGGACATGCAAGGACTGTCATCATCACGGGAAATAATATACATCAGATTGCACCCGATTCATTTACAGAGTTGGAGAATGTCACCAACATCATTTTAAGCAATAATAGGTGAGAATGTGTTTTTCTTGTTTTCATGTGTCAATATGAAATCAGATTTGGATAAAATTAATATCATTGCTGATGTGTATCCAATGAATAAAATCTGTTTCAGTGAATGTGCTTTCATTTGTTTACTTTGACAGTACAGTCAGATATGTGACATGTATCCCAGCGTGAGAATAATGTGAAATGTCTAAGGACAGATGCTAAATGTCAGTCATCCTCACAGGATCACAGAGATGGCATCCCACAGCTTCTCTGCCCTAATCAACTTGCGTTTCCTGGACCTTAGTGGGAACCAGCTGGCACTCATCCATCCAGAAGCTCTCAGAATACCTGGCAGTCCCCTTCAGGAGCTGAACCTGAGTCGCTCACTCTACAACTTCACCGCCCTGACCGACCTCACCACGGCTCTGCGCTGGGGCGGGCTCAGCGGGCTCCTCCATCTTGACCTTTCTGGGAATCACCTTGCCCTGTTGCCCCCGGGGATGTTCTCTCACCTTCCCAACCTGCAACAGCTCTTCCTCACTAACAACTCTCTGGTGGCTGTCTACAGTGGGACCTTCTCTGGCTTGAACCATTTGGAGGCACTGGACCTGACAAACAATGCCTTCAGGACATTTAGGCCTGATGCTCTACAAGAGTTGGACAAGCTCGGAAACATCCGTATCCTTCTCGGTAATAACCCCTACACCTGCTCTTGTGAGATCCGCAATTTTGTCACTTGGCTGAATGAATCGAGAGCTCAGGTAGATGTGGACACAGTGAGATGTGCTTCACCGAAATCGTTAACGAACACCCAGCTTAGAGGGCTGAGCACCCAGGCCATTGGGTGTGTTGTCCCAGCAGAGGTGGCTGACCTCACCCTGCAGACATCCTATGTATTCCTAGGGCTGGTGCTGGGGTTTGTGGGTATGGTCTTTCTCTTTGTGCTCTACCTGAATCGCAAAGGTATGAAGAAGTGGATCATTGAAATGAGGGATGCATGTCGGGACGTTCTGGAGGGATATCACTACAGATATGAGATTGACTCTGACCCTCGGCTGGGGCACCTCTCAGCGGGTAACACCAGGGCACGTGGACAAATAGGATCAACTCTGTCACAGCAGCCACCAAATGACACCTGTATTGTCCGGGTTCCCGCAGACACACAGGTCAAACAGGTGACAATCTCCCCGCCTTGATCTATTGAAGCAAGAATAATTGACAAAATATGTGGTAGATGTGAGTAGTGTAGGAAAGCAGAACTGAATTTAGATTTGAGCTTCCTGTATATATCCAGTTTGAACTTATAAATCTATCTTTTAAAGTGCCTTTGTGTGTTCAAGGCACTGGAAAAGTATGTTTGTAAATTTACCTTAACATTCTGTGTTTATTATTATTTTTATAATGTAATTCATATGCTGTATTGTACACACTAGATACCTCTCATTTTCAAATATCAACCGTGTGTAGGTTTTGATATTACTATCTGTTTACATATCATGACATACTGTAGAGCACTGACAAGATAAATAGATTGTAGCTGAGTAGCATGGAAAATATATGTTAACATAAAGTAAAATTCATAGACACCCAGGAGATTTGATAATTGCTCTTACATTAATTAGATTATGTATGTTCTAGTAGAATGAAAACAAATCCTCATATTAATCATGTTTCTTCATTGTGCTGAGTAGAATCTATATCACAATATTCAAACTGCTAAGCATTAAACTACTGTACGATATGACACTTGTATTTCTATGAGTTAGAACTAAAATAAATGTCGATGTGTTTCATTTTCTCGTGCTGCTGTTTTATTGTGACTGCGGTGAAACCACAAGACTCACAGACTGGAGTGTTTCTCCAGGTGAAGTGGCCCTGCTTTCTAAGTTCATAGAATGTGATTTAGTGTTTCTGTAGAGGGAGAAAATAGGGCAGAATGAAAGATATTGTTTGAAAATACACCTGCTGCCTCTGCAGCTGTGCACCTCTGTCAGACCTACATTTCAGGTGTGTGCGAACATTTGGATTGTTATGCTGCATCATTTAGGACTAGGACTAAATTACAATCTGTCTTTTGAAAACTCAAAAGTCTATGAGTCATTTGTGGTAATAATTTTTAACTATTTAATTAAATGTATTTGTTTGTTTTCCCCTGGCCACTTTTTGCCCTGTTGTCTTTTAATGGCTTCTCCCTCCTCTTTCCTTCTTCTGCCCTAACATCCGCCTTACGTGACGTCACGACTCACCTGTGGGTGGGTGTATGATCTGGAATTAGTTGTAGCCGCAGGTAATAGCCAAACATTGGGAGGCTCGGCAGCACAAGACAGCGGAGTGTACCCAAAGAAAGACGACACGAATGAGCTGGGTTGTGTCGTTCGGTCGAAGCAGCAGATTCCGGATTTGCAAAAGTTTCTTTTTTCTCTGGAAGTAAATCAACTGGAAATCTGTGGGCGGCGGAATTCGTCTTCTTTTTCTCGGTTGGAAGCGCCAGCAGAGGAACTTTTTTCTCAGTGAGACTTCCGCGGTTGGCTCGCTCAACAACTTATCTGGGATAAAAGACAACCGCAGCTGCTTCTTTTTATGCTGTAAGTGTGTGTTTTGTATGTCAAGTTAAATACGGTTGAATGTTGAATGGGCTGCACTGTACAGATAAACTTTAAAGACGCGACAGAATGGCCCAACTTATTATCAGGCCAACTATCAATGCACTCAGTTTTATTTACCTGCTGAGACATTGAGGGGGAGGTTCCTTAACTGGAAACTAAGTGTTTAATACCGAAGTCTAAAATGTAGAGTGTTTTAATGCGCCATGGTGCATTTAAATGCTGCAGTTTTGTGTGGCAACAAAAGGGGAGGATTACACCTGGTTGTTATTTCTAAACACCCTTCTCCCACACCAGGTCCCAGGCATTCTGAGCCATGCCTGGCCACAGCACAGGGGCTCCCCAGGCGTCTCGCCACCACAGAACAGAACACCCCAGCTCCGGCACCAGAGCAGAGAAATACAGACAGGCTCGGACTATATCCAAAGAGAGCACAGCCAGCCAAGACTCCTACAAGGACCCTCATGGGAAGCATCTTCATGTGCACCACAGTGACCACCGGTATTCAGACAACAAGTACAGTCGCAGTAGAGGCCACCCACGAAATGGCATGGGACGGGGCTCAGAGACTATTGGATTTATTCCTGGATCAGCAGACAGCACCCCGACCAGCAGACATACTTGTGGCTCCTGTGCCTCAGTCGGTTGGAGCAGCTGTAAGTCTCTTGTCTGCTGTCTATTGACCTGTGGATTTTATGGCAGTCGAGAGCCCTGTCTGCCTGTCAACGAGAGCTCCACAGACCACCCTCCTAAAGGAGGCAGTGAGCCTCACCCTCCTAATGGCATGGCTTTAACCAACCCCACCTGCGACATCCCTGTGGAGTCCAGCAAGTTAACCAAAGTTTCTAAGTTGCCCACAAGTGACAGCTTCCGTTACCCTGATGTGCGCATTGCTGGTCAGACGGTAAGGTATCCGGTTACTGCCCCCAAACGGACCCGTACGACTGGGAAGGGGGAGAACCAACGGCCAGTCAGCAACACCAGCCTTTTATCTCGTGAGGACTATGACCTTGATGACCTGAGTGACACAGGCACAGACATTGACTCTCTTATCACAAAGAAGCTGCTGGAGCTTTATGCCCTGCACCAGATTGACCAGCTGGCCAAGTGCACCTCTGACTCATCTTTCTCTCGCAAGACCAACGAGATCAGTGAGCTCATCTACAGTATTGCTCAGGACTACAATCTGGAGGAACAGGAGGCTGAATGCAAGCTGGTGCACGGGGTTATCCGCATCAGTACCCGAAAGGGCAAGAGAAAAGAAAAAAGCCACCAGTCGACCGGACAGCGTACTAATGGGAGAAGCAATGGGACCCTCCCTGACAGTGGGAACGAGACCATGACCAACACGTTCATCAGCAGTGACTGTAAGAAAATCATGCAATATTTTTAAAGCAGTTTCCTTTTTCTAACTACTGTTGTATAAATCTTTACAATTTGACACGTGACTATTTTCATCACTACCTGGCTGCAACAGCCCATCTTCCCTTTATGATTCATAGAGTGGAACTCATAGTTTTAAGCCGTCATACGTAAGGCAATTTTACATTCAGTGACCTAATAACAATTGGTTAATCTGGGGCATGTTGATACAGGAACACGGTGTCTTCTGAAACCTGTTGCACAATAGACAGCATGACTGGATTAATTATTAGGTATTAATTTATTAATAAATGTATTCCGTAGCTCTGTTCATTTGTTCTGTTTTTGTCCCTTGCTACAGTTCCAGAGGTGAAAGTGTCAGAGGAGACGCCGTCAGACGAGTTGGCGAGAAAAATGAGACAGTACAGCGGGAGAAGTGAGTACATGTGGGAATTTTCCATAACAGCTGCAGCTTTTGTGTCCTTCTCTGCACTGAAGAAAATACACATTTTCGAAATTAAGAGATTTATTACACCCAGATTCAGCAGAGTATGAGTGGTGAGATGAGATGAGGTGATGAGAAATGATACGCATCTAAATGTTATTTGTATAAAGTGTATTGATCAGAGATGGTGTTTGACAACTAGCGATCAAATCCAGTTTAGTGTCCACATATACAAATCTTAACAACCTGCATTGAATCTGTCTGTTGGTTGAGAGATAAAAACCTGTTAACTTATTTACACACTGCTAGTAGTCAAACATGACAAGAAACTAATTGTTACTTAGGCCTTAATTGAAACTATGCTTCAAACCTAAACCAGGGATGTTCTGTACTGTTCGAGGGTTGTCACTGCTCTATGACATTCAGTAACCTCCACTGATTTAGCTTCTCGGGCTGCAGAAGTAAAAACATATTCATACTATAAATGTCCATTAATATAATATTAAAAATGTTTTGCGTGCACAATATTCTTAATATTACACAAAGACAAGCTTGGTCTTGCACAGGTCACAAAATGCAGCACTAGGTTGAGGCCAAGCTCTCGTCCTTACAGTTACTAAAAATGAAACAAGATTTTATTTTAAAATGTTGGATGGTAGATAGTTAAACAATGGACATACTGGTCTTCATATGCTTTGTGCACCCTCCCTCTGTGCAGTTACATGCATCATCCGTCTATATATATATATACACAGAACATGTCAGTGAAGACTAAATGAGGGACTTATTTGTTTGCAAAGTGAAATGTGTTCTGATATGTTACCAGCTTAAAAACCAGATAAAAAAAATGAGCTGGTTAGCAGAACCCATCTTTAATACTGACAAAGCCACATTTTTATTTGTACTGGTCATTGAGGTATAATTACCAGACCTGTGTGTGGAGCTCATTCTTTGCAATTCATTGTACCTGTTGGAGCTGCAGGCACTTTCTCACCTCCTCTCTGCTTTCCAGAAACATACCATTCTTTAAACAGTAAAAGACCTGCATTCCTGCCCTTTTCTCTGTATATTACAAACTCTCATTCATTAGTCGGCTCCTCCCCTTATCCTCTACCTTACACCCACCTATCAATCTGCCTCATTCTACCCTCCAGCTCAGTGGTCATACTACACCAGCAGCCGGAGCAGCAGATCAAGTCACATTAAATATATGGCACAAAATGTCCCCTGGTTGATTATGTAATTTTAGCAAACAACTTGGATTACAGATGCATTACCATACAGCAGTCTCTTTTTTGTTGTTCTGTAAAGAGGCTGTTAAAAGGATGTGGTGTCCTATTATACATCTTTGAATGAGTTTGCAGCACATTGTGTTGCTACAACTTACACATGGCGTCCTGGGAATGTGTCAGTGTCCCCAATTAAACCTTTCATTTCTCACCTTTGGTGCATGAAACATAACCTCTCCTGCACTAGCTTTTTCTACCTGTAATGTTTTTTTGTCCATTTTCAGTGTATTAAATTTCTTTTTTTCTCTGGCAGCGTATTCTTCCAGCACCAACACTGCCTACTCTCCATACCACCATAACACAGAAACAGACTCTTCAGGCACTCCTCTGCTTCTCTGAAGGGCAACACAGAAAAGTGCCTATACTGACACAGGATGCCAACTAGATGGACAATTTTATCCTTCTCCTAACATTTATGCTGTTACTACACTTTTGGGTGGTTTTACTTCTCCCTTTAGTGGTCCGGTTAATGTTTGCTATTGGAGGTTCATTTAAATTCATGGACCTTTTATCTTTCCAGCAATTCACTCACTGAGGAAACTTTTTTTGTGTGGGGGATAGCAAGTGCAAGTTTTAATGTATTAGTATACAGTGTTTAAAGTTGTTTTCAGCAAAAGAACCATGGCTACACTCTGTAAAATCTCTGCAGTCAGCCCAGAGGACAGAGGATACAGTCTCAGAACAGAGACTGATGGTACAACATAGCGTCCTCATTCTTGTCTGTGATTGTTTATGCAATACACCCTATGTATGGGCTTATTAACTCCTGCCATTTTAAGTCCTCAGAGGCATGTTTTGGCCTGAAAACTATATTGTTAAGCCATTTTGGATGTGCACATTTTTAAGTAATGTTACTTGTCGGGTTGTTTAGCCATTTGTGGCATTTGGCCACTGTTTTGTTATTGTTGTTGTTGTTGTTTTGTTTCACAGATAAGTTGTGTTTTTAACAAAATAAAAACCTCCATGCTTATTTATGCCTTTTTATGTGTATTCAATAAGGAAATGTACATGAACAATGTTTAAATGACAGGTAGCTCCATTTTTGCAGAGTTTTGTGTTAACTTATTTTTCTCTCTCCACACAAGCCAAAAACAAAACAATAAAACATGCACATAGGCGGAATACAGGCAACTATTAATTATCTGTTCTCTTATATCAACAAGTCTTTCCTTCTGCTTGAGTTTCTCTTTAGCCTACTTTTCCTCTTTGTTTGTTGGATGATTGTTGTCAAGCGCATCTCCCTGAGGTCACTGTGTTGTAGCAGACAGGCTTTTTCTGCCCTCAGCAAAAGCCAACTTGTTTGGCTGGTTCTGACAGAAAGGAAATAAAATGCTGGGGTTTGTCTTTGCCTTTTATTGCCAAGGGAAGAAGTGTGCAGAAAATCTGCCTGATTTTTTAGCAAGTTGTCCTGAAGACCTACTTTGGCTCAAATTAACTGAACAGTATTTACCAGGAATGTATGTTAAGACTTTAATTGGGATGGCCTCGGATGACTTGTCTGTTGTTGCAGCTGCTAGCTAAAAATGTGTACATGGATTCAGTTAGCACCAGTGAGATAGCAAATGTGCTTGCTTTAATAACACTCTATTTATGTATTTTCAGCTGTGTTCTGGGAATATACTTCCATAGTAACACAGAAGCAGTCATACCAATGTGATTTGTATGAAAACTCAGTGTTTGCTTTTATAACTATGTGGGGATAAAAAGATCACTAGTCAAAGCCCAGTGTATGGTGTTCCATCCGTGAACTACAAATGTGCAGTTTCTGTGTAATTGCCGACCCTTAAAGCTTGCTTTGCTATTTGTGTTGATTTTCAGTCGCCCTGTGTATCCCTATTTCCTCCGGCTCTCTGCCCCCACCAGCACATTCCTGTTTTACCTGTATGAGGTGTCATGTCAAGACTCAGTATTTCACAACTAACATACCACAGACAAGGATGAATCAGGAGGACTGGTTCAGGATCAAACATTGCATGCAGACTGATACAGTTTTTCTCCATAGCTTTGGCTCACAGTTAGAGAAATATTTATATTCCCTACAACATTTAGTTTGGTTATTCTTTTTCTACGCATTTTTAGTTGTTTAACACATTTCAGAAAATGACAGTTGTATACAGTATGAACTATTATCATCTGTGAAGCTGCTTATCAACTGTCAAAACATTTAAGAATTATTTCCTAATGTCATCACATGCACATTAATTCAAACCCTTCATACAGATATGGATTTCACAATCAGATACAGTTGCTTCAGAAAGTATTTGACAATATTGTATTTAAATTTTTTCCCAACAATTGACCCAAAGTGACAGTGGAAAAAGTCTTACAGCAAAACCTGTCCTGTCTCTGTCCCTGCTGGTCATAACCTATACACATTTGCTGGATAGCCTGATTCTAGAGTGCATATATTTGTTCAAACATTATTGTACATTTGTTGTAATATAGAGTGTTGTGCCAAAATTATGTTTTTCCCATCTGTTTTTCAGTATAACTTTACTGTGTTGAATTTGTGTATAAAGGGAAAATATAATTGTCTCCACACATTGCTGCAAATGTAAGTTCTCCATTGTCCTCCTGACAAAATGGTAATCTTGACTTGCTCATTGACATTAGGATGAGCTTTGCTGCTAGACCATATTGTTATTTAAAATTTTCCACGAGAGGGAGACAAAGCACAACACATGTAGTAATGCTTCAGCATTTTAGAAAAGAACACAGTCATGCTGCTTTGCTTTTCTGTTTGATCTAGTAGTTAATTGATGGTTTAAAGAAAAAATAAATATATAAAACTTCCAAATCTAAATCCCCACGTGTTTAGGGTTGTATCGGAGAAAAGCTCTTGTAAAGTTTAACATTTAAAACATTTAATACTAGTTTCCAGGTATATTTCCTATCTTTAGAAACCCTGGAGTCGTGACAAGAATTTCAGATACATGGGCTTTAGCAATCATTGGCTGCGCAACATTAATAATGATAAATCTGCCAAATGAACTAGGAACGCTGTTGAAAACACAGCCTCATTATCACCTGACAGTATTTGCATAAATCCAGTACTATCAGGTGACTCTTGATGACGCAAGCATGTGCCACAAAAAAGACTTCCTTATTATATTCATGTACAAAAATATATTTATTTAAAGTGTTCTGTAAATACAGTCAAAACTTATTTACAACATTGAACCAAACAGAAAAGATCTTGTGATCTAGGTTTGTCTAGTAAGATACGGAACAGTTTCACTATAAATATATAAGTAATTCATAGTCTCATATTCACTAACTCACATGGCTTTTGTCACATATTTTTTGAGCCGATATTTCTTCATTTCATGTGGAGAGCGTGGCTTTGTATGGTCAACAAAAGTTTTTGTCTCACCGCAGTAAAATAAAGGTTTCAGTTTTCTCCAGGACAGTTACACGTTCACAACACAAGTTTATCTGCAGAAGAGCATGTCGACCAGCAGCTCCAGCAGATCGGCCTGGCCGATCACAGACCGGAAGAAGAGTTCAGTAATGAGGCTGGGTGTGATGCTCTGCAGCATAGAGGCCGTAAGGAAGATTTGGGCAAAGCGCTCCTGGTCTCCTGGTTGAAGGAGCCGGACCACCTCGCTAAGGGCGTGCTGAGCTTCATGTTGCAAGCCTTCAACGAACAGAGCTGCCTTTAGATCTGGGACATCTTTTGAATGTGAAGAATTTCAAATATTAGTTTAGGATTCTGGTAGCAACAAATACATCATATTGTTTGAAGTCCTTTTAAAAATGTGTAATGGAGCAACATCAGATGAATACACACCTGGATTAAATATCGTGGCTCCTTTAAGGTATGCATACTCCTTCGGACTCAAATCCAAACTCCAAAACCTTTTGAGGCAGGACCTGATTTTGTTGATACCTGCCATTGTGGGCTGCTCTCGCTCCGTCTCAGGGCTCTCCTGACAGTTCAGAAGAATCTTTTTCAGCATGCTGTCAGGGGGGTTGTCCATCACCTCAAAGTCCACGTGCTCCTGAGCCAGACCCAAAATGAAGAGTGGTACCCAGCAGTTTTTCAAAAGCAAGAACTGGTCATTTGATGGCAGCTGGTTAAAAGCAGGTAAGTTCTTCATGAAATGGATGGTTTTAACCAGAACTGCTGACGCTTCTTTGCAAATTTCAGCTGGTCTTCTCAGACACACTGTTCGCCGAAGCTCACAGCTACATCTATGATGTGATGAATTGTAGCTGAAGTTGTTTTGACTTGGTTTGCCGGTATCCATTTGGCTGAGGATGTTGTAAAGGATAGGATTCGAAGGCCTGTTGCTGTTGGCTAAACAGTGGCATCTGTTATCCATTTTATGGCTTGTGTAGATCTGCGTTGTCAAGTGTCCTCTCATATGATGGGCTACTGAGTACTGCTGCTACTAACTCCAGCTTCCCTTATTTATAAGACTGGCCCATCCTGCTTAGTGGACCTTGACTTGTCAATACAAGTGAAAAACAACTGTGTGCTCTGCCAGGTAACTAATGGAATAACCCTGGGAAACTGATAAGCTTTTCTCAATGAAAAGGAACTGGTGGAGTAACACCTGGATAACAAGAGGGTTGGGCCTTATCTTGTAGCTGGTGTCATTAACCCAGGCAGTACCAAGCTACCAAGGACTGCAGAGGTAATCAGTCCACACTCTGTCCCTGCACACTGCTCACGTCTGGTGAGCTGGAAATAGGCCAAAGCGGATACAGGTCATTGCCCTACCAGTTAAGTCATCATGATACATAACAGATTTTTTTTCCTTTAAAATCTTTTTCTAGCACTAGACATTTGAAAAAACCTTAATGTCTATGCAAATTAGGTGGTCATTGAATTTTCATGTCATACGTTTAATAATGATGAAAGCAATCCAAATGAACAAACAAAGCTTCAGATTTTATAGATAATGCAATTAGTCCCCCCTTAACACACCAAAAAGAAATCACCATCACTGTCATATATATTGTTCATGTACTTTTTTAAATTGTACATGAACATTGTGTCTAAATGTAAAATATCAACATATTCCTAGCAAATTTATTTTGAACTCCATGACTCTTTATCTCTGGCACTTCAAAGTACAAGGGAGTTAAATACTTACATCACTGTGCCAACATGCCTACAATAATATTGTTTACCATCTTCATTATCTTATAGGTTTGTGCTCCAAACACAAAGGACACGAAGTACAGCTGAGGGTCAGGAATAGCATTTGTTTTTCAAGTGTCTGATCATAGATCAATGTACTAGACAAGGTAAAATTAATATCTGATAATGCCACTATAGATTTGTGTTCTTAACATTATAAATTATTACAATTCACGCTGAAGGGAATGTGAATGTGTGCTGCAAACTATTCATCCAGCATTTGTTCATTCATTACACAAATAGAATTATCACATTGTGGTTGTATCCATCTGCCAGTCAGTGAAGTTGCAGTTTATATTCACGTCCATCCAGCATCAGGTTATAATAATTTCACAATATGAGAGGTGTATCCATGCATCCACTAAGTAACAATAATCTTGACCTTTGACCTTTGACCACCAAAATCAGTTGATTAGTGAGTCAAAGTGGATTATTGTGCTATACTCAAAGAAATTCCCTCAAGCAATTTCTGTGATATCACATTAATAAAGTTTGGATAAGATGAACCTGAGGTCACAGCTAACTTCACTATTGACCACCAAAATCTAAACCTTTAATTCAGGTGGACATTTGTGCTAAATCTGAAGAAATTCTCTCAAGGCGTTCCCAAGATATTCAGCAGAATGGCACAAACAGACAACTCAAAAACATAAAGCCTCTTGCTATTGCATAAAATATTACGATATTGGCACTGTTTCAGATCTGCATCAAAATCTTTGTAGGATATTGTTACTGTCTCCCATTTCTTCTCTAAAACCCCTAAAATATGAATGAAGGGGCCAGAGCACAAGACCTAGTCCTTAATGACACATACAGCCATGCTGTCCACTTGTACCAGAATATACATGAAAATACATAACTTCTTACATGAAAAGTCATTTTGTTGACTTGATATTTCAACTGAATATAGGTATACACAGTTTAAAACACTGAAGTGAGTGGCTAAAGATAGTCTGTCTTTCTGACAAAAGACCATTTAAGGGAATTGATTTTCTTCAGAATTTTTCTGCAGCAGGTGGTACAACGATCCCCTCGTAACTGAGTTTACTCTAATTTGTTATCGTTCCCGTGCCTGGCACAGACGTTTGACACTGATAAGCAAATTACTTTATTATTGTCACAAATAAACAAACAGCACATTTTGAACATTGTGACACATTTTGTGTGACATATGTTTACTACATTGTACATACATTTGTGACACAATATATAACATATTATGCTCTTTACTTTGGGCTGGATTCCTGCACAAGCTGGGGTTCCTGAAAACATCACAGAAGTGATGTTTCAGAAGTGAACCACAGAGAACAGGAGTCAAGGTCAGTCTATAAAGTGAATGACTGCAATAAAGCGATTACATGCCAGACACAACTGGCAGCACCAGTCACCGAATATTTGTTTTACTACCGTCATTTCTTCAAAGTATACTCCAGAATCTGTTTCATAGCCTTGTTTTCTTTCCTGAGGTCATCTCTTAGTGTTACACAATGACTATTCATAAGGGACATTATAAATCTCATATGAACTAAGTAATAATAGCTCACAGCTTCAAATACATTATAAAACATCACATTATTAGAATGTGATTCTTTGCATATTGTCCTGTAATACCTTTAGCAGAACATGGTCTTCATGACGTATGCTGACAGTTGTAAATTTTTTGTGATAAGGCCCTTGTTTATGGAGGTTGGGAGCAGGCAGAGACGGACACGGAGGACAGACGCTTATCTCCACCAGTAAAAATAAAACGTCCTTCAATCTATTAGTGAAATAACTGCTGTAATCTGAAATCAAGGAAGCTAAACAGTCCAGGTCTGATGAAGCATGATGTAATGGTTGGCATCTGAACAATTGGCAAGCCTTT
>OMLM01001677.1:161009-184825 GCA_900302695.1 Helostoma temminkii | reverse complement strand
TGCGAGGGTGCTTGAGCCAATCCCAGCTGTCACTGTCACCAGTCTATCCCACGTTTTTGAACAGAAAAATTGGTTTGCAAAAGAAAGTTTTCTTAGTGTAGCATATTCAAATGTGTTCTTATTGTAGTGGCATCAATAGCGAACTCCTCAAAATGTAATTGTGAAACTCTTCAGTATAAAGTTCCAAATATTCTATTTTTATACTTTACGTCTGTCACTATTGGACTGTCTGGCTTTTTTCATCACAGACATATTTGTCTATTTGTATCACTGACTGACTACTTTCACACAGCAGATCACTCTTGTATATGTATAGTATTTCAATAACATCAGTCTATTCTAAACCACAAAATTAACATTGAATCTCTGACTTACTGTATAATTATGTACGTAGCGCGGGCTTTCACAGGCCAGGGTGTTTATGAATAATACACAAAAAGCGTAATATCATATGAAATGTCAAGTCAGGGTCCAGACACCCAGTTCTAGTTTTACTGCCTATTACTATCAAAACACAACGATAAAAGTTGAGGTGAAGGCCAAAGGAAGAGCTAGCCTCTCGGTTAATGAACTCTTAGAGAGACTGTTTCTTGGTTGACTCTTTAAAAGTCAGCAAATGTGCAGAAATGTGTCATGTTGCCTTTTGCCTGAATCAGGAATAGATACCGTATCTAAATTAAAAACTGAAGCCAGAATGCGGGCTACGTGTTTAAGATGCTTGTTTGTAAACCCTCTAGCTGTCCAGATAGGGGATCCTCACTGTCGTACAAATGTTCTCTTCTTCTTTATTTATAATTACTAAACCTTAGAATGGAAAAAAGAGCCAGTGTGATGAATCATCTGAATTTAATACATGTCAACATGGATAAACACAGCAGTGTAAATGTCTTTCTTTCTCCCACAACATTGAAGTACATTTGCTAAGCTATTCTCATCCTATTGTAGCTGAAACCACCTCCAGGACCACGTGCAGTGTGTGTACAGAGCAAACAGCTCAGTAGACCACAAACTTGGCCCTTCATTGTCTTCTGCATCACCTGAACAACCCTCACACTTATGCCTGTATCCTGTTTGTTGTCATCGGCTCTGCTTTCAATACTGTGATCACTGATGTCCTGTTGAGCAAACTGGGGCACCTGAACATGGCCCATCCAGTGGATATAAGACTTCTTGTCTAACAGGAGATAGTATGTCAGAGTGGTGCCTCTGATCTCCTATTCCTCAGTATTGGATTTCCACAGGGCTGTGAGCTCTCTCCTTTGCCCTACTCTACATGAACGACTGCACCTCCCTAAGTGAGTCATTGAAGCTTTTAACGTTTGCTGACGGTGTCATGGTGTGGAAAGCTGAACACACAGAAAACTGTGGAGATTATAATTAATTTCAGAAGCAACAAGGCCTCCCCTCATCCTCTTTTAGGCAAAAACAGTCACCAGAGAGTCACACAATTCCTGGAAACCACCATACAGTAATGGGACACTAACATTTATACCATCATCAAGAAAGCCTGGCAGCACTTGTTTTTTCTGTACAGCAGCTAAGAGATCGTGTTGCTGGTACAGTTCTACACAGTCATCAGTGAACCAGTCATCCCCTCCTACGTCAGTGTGTGGTTTGGCTTCGCATCATCATACTCCAAACACAGGTTGCAACACGTTGTGCAATATGTAGAGAATAGAAGATGTCTGTCTCAAGCTCTTCATCCATCACAGATGTCTGTATCTCCCAGGTTATGAAAAGAGTGGATAAGATAAAATCTTACTTCTCACATCCCTGTCAGCCCATCCTAAGACTCCCCTGTCAGAGGAAAATCAGAGTGAGGTAATCCAGAACCAGGATCACCTGATATCTCCATTTTTTTAATCAGTCATCTTTAACAAGGACAGCAAAAACTAATAACACATACACACATCAGATATAACATTATAACCACCAGTACAATAAAATGCAAATCCAATACAACAGCTCTGCCGTGAATTCTACATTTACAAAGTTATATTTTTTTCAGTTTTTTGAAAAATGTGTTGGCCGACCTATTTACATCAATGAGGTGTACAAAACATTAGAGACACCTATTAACATTACATAACTCCAGTACAACTCCACTGCCCAAAATGACCTTAATAATGCACACATTTCTGACAGTTTCAACTTAAAAACTTAAAAATTATAACGTGTTAATGTTATTGTCATTATTGTGTTTATAGGCCTACTGTTGGCTCTGGACAGTTATATAGTGCTTTATGTTGAGATTAGACTACGCTGAATTTGTTGTAGTTGCTACGTGAATCAATAAATCTGATTCTGATTCTGATCCTGGTTGTTTTTTCAGGTGGTCTTCTATCACTGATGCAGCCTGTGTGTGGTGTGGTTCCACTGTTGTCAGAAGACACATCAGTGTCGCTCCACCTCTGCAAAATGTTATTTTTTGGATATCAGGTGAATTTTGGGATGGTGTAGATTTCATCAAGCTAACAGATACAGACACACGAAAGCACATTCACAGTAGATAAAGTATAGCTCTCAAGATTATATCCATGACTGATTTTCAGCACAGTCTATATTGTTTTATAGATGCAACGTGTCATAAAAGATTGATTCTGTCTGGTTGCTGGTAAATGTTTTTTAGCAACAATCAAATAAAAAAAGCATAAAGCATAAAGAAAGAGAAAGTTAAAACGTGAACAATTCTGGTCAACGTTTATTCATCTTTGTTTTCTTTTTTGGTCTTGTGTCACTAACTTGCTCATATTTCTGCTGTTGCAACAGTACAAAGTTGTTAGGATACTTTGAGTTGGATGAGGCCTTCCACAACCTGGCAACCCAAAAGTTAGTAGCATAGGAAACACAAAAGTATATGTCCATTATTTATCAAGCAGCAACCGACTCATTTATTATAGTCCCTAAACACAAGGTGCATTATCAGTAAACGGTAGCAAATAATAATATGATACAAACTGTAATTTGATAGCGTTATGTAACGTCTCGGCAAGCGGATATGACGCCACATGTGTGAACGTCGTCGTTCTGATGACGTTTGTTATCCTGCGAACAAAACAATCATGGCGGATACCGAGACAGAGGCCCCCGTATACTTAGCAATTAGCAACATTCCTGTAGCCTTTCGTTCAGCGGACCTCAGAAATTATTTCAGTCAGTTCATAGAAGGTGGAGGTTTTCAATGTTTTCACTACCGTCACAGACCAGAGGTCCTCAGAGAGACCGAGGGGCCCGACAACACAGTGTGTGGCGACACCGAAGAGGGTAACGGTAACGCTGCGTCCCGATCACCGGACACCGACCGAGTACCGACAAACGGCTCAGTGTCGAAGCAGCCGGTGAAGTCGTGCTGCTGCATCGTCTCAGTTCACGCTAAAGACGCTGACAGGTTCGTCAGGATGTATGCGGGGAATCACTGGATTGACTCGAAGGGGAACTGGCTGGCAAGACGATGCGTTATCAAGAGAGTCAAAGTTTCGCATAACAAAGGTGAGACTCCAGCTTATTGCTATAGCTAGATATGCTGTGAACCATTACCTGCCTTTAACTGTTTTCTGAACTGGGTCAGAGGATAAATTGGCAGATTAAAGGGACAATGCTGCGACTTAACACAAAGGCCCAGTAGTAGTAAACAAATCTGTAACATGCTAATGTAAAAAAAAACCTCTTTGGGTTTCAAAAGGGGACTATGGAGCTAGTGTCATTATGATTAAGTTAGGGTAGAGTGACTCTTCCAATAATAACACAGTGTGATGACAACTCAAATTATTGTAAACATCCCCACATTTTCTTTGTTCAGTATAGTTTGTGAATACATCAACAATCAAATTACAAGTTGTGTAGGAGCGGATGCGGTGGCCTTTTTATGTAGTTGTTTGTTACAATAGAGAAAGTTAAGTATCAGTGAATATCCTGATTACTACAGTAAATTTGTTGTCTCTTGTCTCGTATAATTGTGTCATGAAGTTTTATCACCCTGTGTCCATCTAAACTTTTTTCAACTTTCAGATGATGGATCATTTCCCTATAAAACAAAGTACGAACAGCGCCACCATGTTTCCTTAAGAGAACATTTTACAGAAGCTGACCTCAAAAGCTTATCCGAGCTGAACCCACCTGCTTTAATGCAAAATGGGAATGTGGGCACACCAGTAAAAGTTTTTCTGCAGCTTATTCAGTCCTGCCGCCTGCCTCCTCGACTCATCCGGAAGTTGGGCCTCACTTTCCCCAAGACCAGCTCCAACCGCCGTTACGGCAACGTACCTTTTCAGTATCAGGACACTTTCACACTCCCAGCTACAGAGGATACTGTATTAACAGCAACTGGGCATGAAATAGCAGGACCAGGCACTTTAGCTACTCGACCCTCTGGACCGAGACAGCTGACTGATTGCACAGAAACAAAAGAGACTGATGAGCCGCAGAAAGATGAGGAAGACACTCAGTCAGATGCAGATGATGTGGGTATAAGTTTAAATCCATGTGTGTCAAGTTAAATGTGTTGTTAGCACGTCTGAGCTATGATATAGGACAGACTGAATTTCTGTTGTCGTCCTGGTTTGTTGTAGGATGATGACCGATGTGAGGAGTGGGAGCGCCATGAGGCTTTGCATGAAGATGTAACGAGCCAGGAGCGAAGCAAAGAGAGGCTGTATGAGGAGGAGATAGAGCTGAAGTGGGAAAAGGGCGGCTCAGGCCTGGTGTTCTACACTGATGCACAGTACTGGCAAGAAGAAGAAGGAGGTGTGCAACACAAATATTTACCATACATATGAGTCTATTGATCATAAAACAAAAATCTCATCCTCATTATTATTATATGACGTGCATCAACACATGACTCCTGCCAAAATTCATCACCGTCTGCACAGAATAAAAATGTGTGTACTGCTATTTTAAATTAATTGTGAAATGTTTATTTATGTCTTGTTCTGTCCTTCTTTTTAGATTTTGATGAACAGACGGCAGATGACTGGGATGTTGACATGAGTGTTTACTATGATAAAGGTATCTCAAGTTTTTTACATATTACCTTGACTGACAAAAGGAGCCAAACTATGAATTAATTTTGCAGGGTCAGATTTTCTTTAACCTAGTTATTCTTCTCACAGATGGCGGTGACATGGATTCTCGTGACTATGTCCGAATGCGGTATGAAAAGCGGTTAAGGGAGGGACTGGAAAATGGATCTGGACACAGTCAGGCTATTGGCAGCTTTGAGAGGTTTACTAAGGTAAGAAGCTGTCGGAGTGCTTATTTTGACTCTGTACTTTGTATTGTAACCCATGAGCAATTGTCTTATATTTTTTTCCCCTCTTAGGGCGTTGGCCGCCGTGTGATGGAGAAGCAGGGTTGGAAGGATGGTGAAGGGTTGGGAAACAGTCAAGCTGGGATCCCTGATGCCCTTGAGAATGAGGGCCAACATCCTAATTGCAAAAGGGGCTTTGGGTAAGTAAAAATAAAAACAGACACAAAACATAGTTAAATGTTGTGCAGTATGGGCTAATGACTGATGTTATTTATTATTGCACTTTTTTAAGGTATCATGGAGAGAAATTGGTCTTACATCCTGTGAAAAAGGCCAGAACAGATTTTCACATAACAACAGTTTACGACAAACCTAAAGACATGGATGGAGGTGACACGTTGCTGCGTCGTCAACCAAATACTAGTATGAAGTACAGAGGTTGGCAGCCAGGTGGCAGCATTGGACCACAGAGATGACTTTAAATTATTGCTTTGTATATTTCTGTTTCACTGACTTTGACAATAAAACAATTTTTCAAATATTTAATTCCACGTGTGTTTGTTTTTTCTGTGTACTTTCTGCCATGAAGTCAGATTGCTAACTCACTATCACACAAAAAGCGTCTCACTTATTTTTCAGTGTTGGTGGTTCGTATGGAATTGTATAGAGCATATTAATTGTGTAACAGCTAAGCTGAAACAATACACGAATTATACTACAAACTACAAAGGATTTGTACTCAAAACTATTTGTACCTCAAACTACAAAGGATTTGTAGTTTGAGGTTTTTGTTATAACCAATAATAAATATAAAGCAACTGCTTTTATTTTGACACACCGTTTGCGTAACCCGGATGTGCTATGTGAGGTTAGCCACTTAGCTTTCGACCATTATACGCGTGTAAATGTAACCGAAGCAAATGGTAATAACTTGTTATGTGTTTGTATTTAAGTCCGTATCAATGTAGCGAAATTGTCGCTAGCGTTTTTCTGATTTGTTTGACTTCACCCAGAGATTAGATGAGTGTCAGATAATGTTAGCTATTCATGCGCTAGCTGTTAACCTGAGTTACTAAACTTCATTCATCATTCAAATGTATTAAGTTTTTCTTAAACATCAAGTTGAGTATAATAAAATATTACACGTAAGTACGAATTATTGACCTAACTTGCGTCCACCTACTCTGTTCCTGTTCTGTGAAACTAACTGATGTGACACCTACCAGGTAAATGTGAGCTGGATGTTGATACCCTGCACGGGACGGTACATGTGGCCCCATCTGGCATCCTGGTCCCATCTCATGTGAACCTGTACAGCCTCCAGTCGCTTATGCACTAAAACAATGTCCAGCCAGCCAAAAGCAACCCCTTCTCTGCGCTTTGGCCAGGTGGTCATTGGACCCCCGGGCTCAGGTAAAACCACTTACTGCCAAGGAATGCAGGAGTTCCTGACTCAGCTGGGACGCAAGGTGGTTGTGGTGAACATGGACCCTGCCAATGAAGGACTACCATATTCCTGCGCGGTAGATATCTCCGAGCTGGTAACTCTGGGTGACGTTATGGAAGGCTTGAAGCTGGGCCCTAATGGTGGACTCCTCTACTGTATGGAGTATGTTGAAGCAAATCTGGACTGGTTAGAGAACAAGCTGAAGGAACACGGTGACTGTTACTTCTTGTTTGACTGTCCTGGACAGGTGGAACTGTACACCCACCAGAGTTCGGTGAAGAATATATTCTCACAGCTGGCCAAATGGAACTTCAGGGTGAGCTGAAACATCCAGAGATGGGAATGATCTCATGTCCCCAGAGTGTTAAATTGATGTAGTCATCATGCATGTACAACATCAACTTAGCATTACGGTGATTTCATCTTGAGATTGCATTTAGGTGCTATGACTCTTGTTTTTCTCCCACTTTCTTTTTTTAGCTGTCAGCAGTGCACCTCGTGGACTCTCATTACTGTGCCGATCCAGCCAAGTTCATCTCTGTACTGTGCACCTCCCTGTCCACCATGCTGCACGTGGAGCTTCCTCACGTCAACGTCCTCTCCAAGATGGACTTGATTGAGCAGTATGGCAAACTGGGTAAGTGAAGGGCCGTTTGATTTAATTCAAACAAAATAAAATAGACGAGGACATGAGATCTTTATTTATGCACCAAGCATTAAGTGTTACATTTTTACTTTTCTTGCACCATACAGCTTTCAATCTTGACTTCTACACCGAGGTCATGGACCTCACATATCTTCTTGATCACCTGGCAGCAGACCCCTTCTTTAAAAAGTTCCACCATCTAAATGAAAAGTTGGCAGAGGTCATACAAGACTACAGCCTTGTCTCCTTTGTACCTCTCAATGTACAGGTATGTCTTCTGTTTTTTTCTGCTGTTGTTTCTTACATTTTGCAAATAAATGACCCCATTGACTTAGGTACAATATATTTCATAGTGCTGGTGGAAAACTCTAGATAAATACACTGAATGATAAAATGATTTAGTAAGTTAAGAATAGAGTCGCTGGAATTCAAAAAAGGGCGTATATGGCAAAGGCTTGTCTAGACATCAGCTGTTCAAGCATGTTATCCATTGATTAGAGGCTTATTTAGAACCAAATGTTAAATTACTCATAATTAATTACTGTGTCTTCAGTTTGTCTTGTTATATTTAATACTTACTTTTTGCGTGTGTATTGCGAAGGGCTTGGCATGCGTAGAAACTTACATATTGAGCAAGAGTGGGCAGAACATTCAACATGACATTACTTTTCTCCTTCAAGAATTTGTAAAAAAACATATAAGTTCTTATTTCATTTGAAAAAGTAAATGATAAATCACTTTCAGCACTTGAACTGAAGGCTAGATACATTTTCTGCAGGTGGATTGGACAGTTAAAATAGAGTGGTCTGTCTGTCTTACTTCTTTATGGAGACTGACTTGACCCTGTGTGTGTCCACAACAGGAGTCAGAACTCATTATCTGGTTTAAACGAGTGAAGAGGTTGGCAGCCTTGATGTGTTTCTGTTTTCTACACCCTTTTAGTTAAGCACCTACTAGTTACCTTAGTTACCATTGGCACTTGACACATCAAATTTAAAGGGCAAAAACACAACACATCTGACCTTCAAAGAGACAAAATACACTTGGGTATTGAAGGCTGATGAAGTTTGGAGCTTTATGGTTTTGTCTGCATGTGTTGCTTATCTCAGAAACCTTGTTAAACAAAAAAAACAAGGCTAAACAGACTACATTACATTTCCAAGAAGTTTTCCAAATATTTTTTGAGTAAGAAGTACGCATTGGATATGTAAGGGAAAAATAGGGAAACAGAATTAGGATATACCAAACATTATGTAATATTTATTTTCTACTAGTTAAATACAGTCTTCAAACATCCACATTATCACAGTTTCAGTGTTTTCAGCAAACATTTAGTCAGTGGGTAGTTTCAGTGAATTTCTACAAGGAAAACCCCCTTTGATAAAATGCTTCTCTTTTCTGTCTCCAGGACAAAGAGAGCATGATTCAACTCTTACGGGCAGTGGACAAGGCCAATGGCTACTGCTTTGGAGACCTGGAGGAGAGGAATCTGCAGGCCATGATGTCAGCTGCTGTGGGGGCAGACTTCCAGTTCAGCTCGTATCCTTTCCTCATCACAGTGACTCACTGTGACTCATCTGGTTTAAAATCAAATCTTAAGATTTACGGAACATGGAAAACTGCAAACCTGAATATTTTAGTGTTTATGATGAAAAGCAACCAGAACCTTACAGTCTACTTTAGAAATAATGTTACCTTGTTATGTCTTCCTTAACAAACCCTCCAGTACTCTTGGAGTTCATGATAGGTATGTTGAAACCAGTGGAAAGACCGTGGAGGAAGAAATGATGGACTTGTAAATTCAAAAGCCAAAACAAAAGGACAAAACTGGACAAAACCTTCTAGCCCCAGTGTATTAGATGAGTCTTTCCAACGTCCACCTAATGTGGCCTGAATTTTGAACTTCTCTGTAAAAGTGGTGGAGAGACAGAAATTAAAGGTGGTAAATGTTACAAAGTTGCACCACATCATATAAAAAAATCACCAAGAGGAGAAGCAGTAGAGAGTAAACACCAAGCTTTTCTTCTTATCCATGAGAGCAGTGTGTTTAATTGTTCTGCTGTTTTTACAGATATCAATAAAGGACATTTTCTGTAAATGACTATACATGTTATTGTACTGTTTTGAGTATGTTACATCGCTGAGGTGGTGATTTTTTTTTAGGAAACTCAGGTAAATTTTCATTGTAAACATCCAAGTGCAGGTTAATGTAGTCAATTCAGAAGTGACTGTTAATATGGACACTTAAGATTCATGATAATAACGCTCATGTTAATATTCCCTGCTCCTTATTTTTGTGCCTAAATTATGTCTCCAAGGAGTGTTTTTCCATATTTTAGCTTTATAGGTTAGTGAAGAACATTATGATTAAACAAAGTACACATGTATAAATATGCAGCATACAACAGAACAGCACACCATCTGGTTAATATCACAGAAATATTCATTACAAATCCTGTCATTTTAATAGAATTGTATTTGTAGTTTTGGGCAATATGATATGTGAAAAACAACTATTAGACTACATATTTAAATAATAAATATTAAAGAATCAACTTCAACATATGTAAGTGCCCCACATTACTAAGACTTGAATGTCTGCTCGTTATTTTTGACATTTGATCATCTGACATGTATGTAACTGGACTGTGTGTTTGTGTCTGTATATACAGTATAATAACATTATTTCTATGCTTTTTATTTTATTATGACAATTATATAATTATCGTGTTCATTCCATAGATTTAAAACTGTTAAAATAACTGTACTGTCCTGATGGAGGTCAGTCTGAAACATCAGCAACACGTCAGAAGTAGCAATGACTTTGGCCAAGAGCTAGTCCTTGTATGTTGGGTTTATGTTTTGTCCAGCAGATGGCACATGTGTTTGCGAATCCTTCTCCTGGCTCCACAAAAGTCTGCTCCAACTCTTCACAGCTACCAAAGCAGAAAAATTAAGTCAGGCGGGGAGAGGAAGCCACATTAAATCTGTGTTTCTGCACAACTGGCCCTGTGTCTGGTCTCTGGGATGGAAGACCCTCTGTCATTCTTAGAGCTACTAAAACTCTCTTATTACTTTGTGAAGATGTTCCTCTTCCCACCCCCCTGCTGCTGTTCCCTTCATATACAGCGTGACCCACTTTAAAATAACATCCGCATTGTAATTTCTACCCTCAAACAACAATCTAGTCAGTTACACACGACATCATAAACACGAGTGTGTGCGCTGCTCTTCTCATGCAGGGTTGCAGTCGGACTAAAATAAAGCGAGATCCACTTTGCGAGCTCGCAGTGATGTGGGAAATCACATTAACCCTGTGTGGTAAGATGTGGCTGTGAAATTATATGTGGAAAGCTTCTTGCCTGCAAAGCTCTCGCTTCTCTGTGCATTAGGGGGGTGTGTCAGGCAGAATGTTAAATTGTGTTCCGATGTTTGTACATGTGATCGAGTGTGCCTTCTCACTGGTACTTCCTGTCTTTTTTCCTATAAGCCCCCTAGAGGTAGATGTGTGTGTATGTGTGGACATGTGCTTGTGTGTGTGTGTGTGTGTGTGTGTGAGAGAGAGAGAGAGAGAGCAGAGACAGTTTTTGTGTGTGTGGAGAGTGAGAAGAGAAACCGAAAGGCAGCCTCTTTCCCGCTTAACATCCAAAATATTATATTCAATATAAATATATTCACATATTATATATTATACAAACAAACTATAAAACAGCCCCTAAATCTTACTATACATTTCCACTTATTTCGTTCTCACAAAACTCCCTCAGCCTCGCACACACACTTCTCATTACCATCCTAGCCCTGCTCGATGCTGCGCACACACCCTGCGCGTTTTGTGGATGCCAAAATGTCTGCTTCGTTTGACTGAAAACTGGAAAACAAATGCTCCAGTTTTTTTTTTTAATTGTTGTGAGACTCTGAAACTGCTCATGCATCCTCTCTCTGGTAGATAAGGTCTGGGTTTTTTTTTTTGTTCGGCCCAGTTCAACGTTAGTAGAGTGAGAGAGAGCAGGAGCCTGTGCGCCCATCCCCCCACACTCAGCAGAGGAGCGTTTCTGCTGGAGTGAGAGACAGACAGAGAGGAGAGGAGAGGGGGTGGTAGAAGAGAGCAGAGCAGGCAGGGGAGGGAACGAGAGGGAATGTGCATTGGTAGTCTCGTTTGCTGCAAGGCTTCCTCCTTCTGCTCTGGAAAAACCTGTGTGTGTGTGTGTGTGTGTTGCCTTTGCTTGCCTAAATACCACTCAGAATCACTGGTGGGAATTAACTAAAAACACCAGTGTACCCAGGCAGTTCTTTTAGCTGAATACATTCTTAGATTTGGCTACTACTTCTCCTTTTTTTTTTTTTTACAAGTGAGAATTAGAGGTCTGTTACATGCCAAGCTAATTAAACTCTGTTACAAATAGTTTCCTCCATTCATTTCATTTAGTTCCCTTCTCGAAGAGGGTGCAGCAGCGCGGCTCTCTGCACGCACAGTTGTGGCTTCCACATTTATGCAAACATACATGCACTTGAAAAATCATACATTTCATGAATTAATTAGTTTCTCCCTGCAGCGAGCGCTTACAAAAACCAACCATACACCTGCACGTTTCTGCAAAGCACAACATCTCGGGCAGCTACTTTAAATTACATGGTTTCTATATGATGGTATCTTGAGTGAGTTGTGAGAACATTATACAATCTTCATGTGGAATATTCCACCTCCATGGAAAGAAGACAATGTGAGGTTGTGAGACAGAAAGTCCGCTCCGCACTGGAGCAGGTCCAGTCCATGTTTTGCAGCTTCCCGTGCGGCTCAGTAAAATGGCTGTATCTAGCGGAGCCTCGTGTTGGTTGGGTTCGCTCCCCGTCTCTACCCGGGCTCACTAACACAACTCCCACAACAATTTCTCTCGCTTTTTTACGCATTGTATGGAGCCTCCATCACCTCTATAGCTCATTTACGGAACCGGAACCGGGGGATGGCGGCCGGATTCGGTCCGGTATAAGGGGTGGGAATGAATCGGCACAAGGATAAATGGTTATAAACAATTATTTATATTCAATGCTAACATTTGATTGTGACTGACTCGCCGAGAGAGGGAGAGAGAGGTGGGGGGTATATCATGGCTGCTCAGGTCGCCAGCGCCGCCACTCTTAACACTAGCCCGCCTTCGGAACTCAAAAAGCCGGATCGAGACCCCAAGGAGGAGTCGGTACCGGGAGAGAAGCAGTCAGACAAAAAGCAGCCGGGCTTGGATAGCGTTTCGCCGGGCCGGGGGGATCTGCAGGACGGGGCCGACGGTGGAAATGCAGGGGGAGGAGGGGAACCTGAGATGAAGAACGGGAATGGGAACCCGCCCAGGGCTAACAATAATAACCAGAATGACTCTGTCGGACCGGAGGGAAATAACCATCCCGGTTTGGTGCATCACCACGGCCCCGGTTTTCCTCCACCTTCGTACGGATACAGTCAGCACTACGGTCGGGCCCCTTTTCATCAACATGGCGGACAACAAAGCCCTGGCATGGCAGCTGCTGCGGGTCCGGTTGTGCAGTCGAGCAACATGATGGACCCGTATCAACCTAATTCACACGATCATGGCTTTTCAAACCACCAGTTTAACAATTACAGCCCATTCCCGAACAGGACTCCCTATCCCGGCCAAGCGTACGCCATGAACTCGCCTCGCAGTACCCAGGCGCCGACAGCTGGGGGGCAGCCAGTTAAGCAGCAGCCACCAGCGGGAGGACCCACGGCGATGGCTGGATCTTACAGTAACCAGAGATATAACATTGGAAACCCTCAACCCACATCCACACCGACACTCAACAAGCTCCTGACCTCCCCCAGCTCAACGCGGGGATATCCAAACTACCCGTCTAGCGACTACAGTAGCCAAGAAGGAGCTGCTAAGGGACCAGCAGACATGGGCAGTAGCGGTCAGTATGGAGGGAGCAATCCGGGTTGGCAACAAAGAAGCCATCACCCTTCGCCTATGAGCCCGGGAAGTGCCGGGCAGCCGCTAGTTAGAAACCAGGTAAAATCACATTAATACAGGAACATGATGTGGGCTTTAGCACGTCTCCTTCCCTCCTCCTAGCTAGTTCACAACGTAGCAGGCCAGCCATTGTCTGATACTAGTTCGCAAAGACTCTAAAATGGCTGCCTCTCGTGTGTGTTTTTTCCTTTACACCACACTGTTAAATAACTGTTGTTTTTAATACATTTATGAAGCTATGTAGTAATTCGGGAGTGCCGCATGAAGAAGATACACGTTGTTGAACCGATGTAAGGACGTTCAGGGAGCCAAGAAGGCCCGACTTTGAAAAGGGGCGAAAATACCGAAGATCAACGGCTCGTTTTCTCCCATAGCTTTGCTACTTGTATTAGCGTATTTGTTGAATTTACAACGCTCTTTTTGTTATAAATGCGTTATACTATGTGAGTATGTAAAGGCTGACGTGTTCCCAGACCCTTTAGTTTGTGATAATCGCTTACACACGTTTGTATTGTTTTCTTGCCCGATAAGCTATAATTTTGTGGCTATGACGGAGGGAAGGTGTTGCATGTCGAATCAGCCTCTAACACTTAAATGTCTCGTCTGGGGCAACTTTAAATTACTTAAATGTCCTCTAAGAGGCCGTGAGATGATGTAAAATGTTACACTGCGATCATGTATTGATTAAAGGACTTTTCCTGTGCAGAAAAGCTGCTGGGCTTCCCACGCGTGCTGTCTGTAAACAGTCAGCTCGGCCATATGAGTGAGTGACTGCAGCCTCCAGATTGCAGTTTGCACTGGGATTTGAATTGTGGAGGTAAAATCCTGCTGTCAAAGCCAGGAGATAGTTGGTCTTGGGTTGACATGCTAGCTGAAATCTGATTGGCTCCTCATGCGCTGCTCATGGCCATTTATAATTACATGTGATGCAAGGCAACAGTTGCTGATAAGAACACAGCATTGACTCATCAGGGTCACCAGAGGTGTTACTGCTTCACTCCTTTTCACAGCTATACTTTACACTTTCCACAAAACACAAAGTGTTGGAGCAAATGTGACTTTTATTAGCTTTGTTGTTGCGTTACACGCGACCTTATTTAATGTTTTTGTGCAGATAAACAATTTATGATCTGTAGATGCTCTTTGCTTCTTTATGCTCTATCTTGTTTCACAGTATTCGAGCACAAACTTGAGCTTTGGCTGTAAAGGTGTGTGTCTGTATTTGTATTACTGCTGTGTTTGGCACACTACACAAGTTGGACTGTGTGACTTCAAAGAATTCCCCCCAATCCTCCCCTCAAGCCAATCAGAAGGCAGTCCACCATCTCTCACCCACCAAGGGAGTTTCCTCTCTGCCTTATGCAGATTAGCCATGTGCTGCTCTTTATTTCATTTCATTATCTTGGATCTGTAAAATGTCACCTGAAGCATTGTGCATACTGTTTGTAAAGGGCTGTTGTTAAGGTGAGGAGCCCCGTCTCTCCAGAGTGCACACGTGGGAATTCACTTGACATAGTGTATGGGGTGTTCTTTTGGTTTTCGAGTACAGCTTCATGTGTTGAAATTATTATACAATTCCTGACTTTCTAGTGCCAAATACTTTTACTGTAGGCAGGGAATATTTGGACCATAAATGTAAGGTTCTACCATTGTGGAAGATGTTAAGGATTCAGAGATAATACCTCCTTTTTTACCTGAAGAATGTCTATTCTAAGTGTTGGGTTATAGACTGAGTAAGTTCTTGTATATTTTCACTCTCTCCGGCTGTTGTGAAAGTACTTCCTTCATTTCTTGTGTCATTCATCTAGAGCCAAATTCCCTTCTCTGGGGAAAAAGCTACTTGGACCAGGCTCAAAACAGGAGCACAGCTGGGATATGTTTAAGATTGGGCAGCCTGCCCTCCATTCGAAAGTAGATATATATAGCTCTGTTGACTTCCCAAACTATGGCAAAGTGAAGTGAAAAAAAATCAGGTTAATGACCGTGGGAAATAAGGTGAAACAAGCACGGTCTCCTCATTCACTGAAGCCAAGTATTTATGGCGTTAGGGAACGAAACACTATAATTAAGTTATAGAATATACTATATATGAAAACTGCATGTAAGATGTAACTCTTGCTATTTAGATGTTGTTTGGTTGTTGAATTAATATATTTTTTTGTATTTAATTCATGTCCAGCCACCTGGTCCCATGGATCCGATGGGGAAAATGAGAGGTCAACCATACGGAGCAGGGAGTCCGTACGGTCAACAGTCGCAGCAGGGGCCTCCCACAGGTTCACAACAAGGACCCGGTTACCCTGGTCAGAGTTATGGCCCTCCAGGTCCCCAGCGATACCCAATGGGAATGCAAGGACGTACCCCAGGAGGCATGGGTGGCATGCCCTATGGTCCACAGGTCTTTCATATTTAGATTATTCAGAAATGAGTCCTCTGTGTTTTATGTTGATGTTTGTATCAGTACTAGTGTTTTGTTCAGTTGTGTTTGAAATGTTATCTGTTTATGTACTGTAGATGGGATCATATGGACAACAGGGACCAGCAGGCTATGGCTCTCAGGGCCAGACACCATATTACGGCCAGCCTGGCCAGGCTCCTCACCCAAGCCAGCAGCAAACCCCCTATTCCCAGCCTCCGACAGGACAACCAGGCCAGGCTCCTTATCCAGGACAACCCCACCCTCCGCCTTCTTCTGCTCCTCATGCCCAGGGAGGACCACCCTATCAACAGCCCCACATGCCCCCACAGTCACAGGGTCCACTGCCAGGACCATCGCAAGGGCCGCCGCAGTCTCAGCCACCGTATTCTCAAGCCTCAGCCCCACAGTCTGCCCAGTCTCCCTACACACAACAGCAAGGTCCTCCCAGTCAGGTCCCGCAGCAGCCAAGTTCCCAGGCGCCCCCCGGATCTCAGGGCCAGTCTAACTATCCAGGATCCACACAGGGGCCTCAACAGCCTCCCTTGCAGCAACAACAGGCACAGTCTCAGCCTCCTCAACAGCCACCAGGACACAGCCAACACCCACAGGGACAACCTGCAGCATACCCACAGAACCCTCAGCAGCAAGCACAGCAGTCACCTTATCAGCGCTTTCCTCCACCACAACCACAGGTATTACCGTCCAGTCTGGGATCATATTCATCATAGTTAATTATCTTTCTGTGTGTATCACATGAATTTGTTTCTGCATCTCAGACAGTACACTTAAGTTCTTATTCTGTTGTCCTTTAGGATGTATCCCAGGACTCATTTCAATCCAATGCCCCTCCATCCACTCAGCCTAAATCTGGCCCAGAGGACAGTCAAGGCCGCCCCTCCAGCCTTCCGGTCAGTTTCACAGTTTTTTCACTGCTTTAATCTAAGGGCCACCTTCTGTTTGTGTCTTGTACCTTTTATTACACACAACCTATCAAATTGTGACAATATGAGGCTTGTGGCGACATGACATTTTAAAATTCTGTTTGTGTTGCTTTGAATGTCATTTTTTTTAAGATCTTTAAAGCGTTGATTTTGCTACATGCTTACAGTATATGGCAGCTGATTATTTCCTTGGTTTTAGACTTTGTGTGCTGCTGCATGTTTGTGGTGGCTGAGAGACTGCTACGTGGCAGATTAGTGTTGAAAAGGTGCTATGTAAAAAAAAAAAAAAGAGTTTGTGTATTGAATCACATGGCAAGGCTGCTGCTACATGCTGACTCAGCTCGCATCCTACAAACCTTGGTAACCATGACAACCCCAGCACTAATGCACACTCATTTTTATTTTGAAAAGATAAATAAGGATAAAGGCCTCTGGGTCTGTATGTGTGTAGTATTTGAATGTGTGCTACTGGTATCTGAACACCAGAGAAGGAGTTTTGGCCTGCAATAACATAAAATACAAACAAATACACTGCTTGTTTTAAAGGGAACACATATTCATTCCAATGTAAGTCCATCACATTTCTGGGATATCAATCTGTCCAGTTAGGAAGCAACACTGATTGTGAATCAATTTAACCTGCTGTTGTGCAAAAAGCAGACAACAGGTGGGCATTAGAGGCAATTAGCACGATAACCCCTATAAAGGAATGGTTCTGCGGGTGGTGGCCACAGACCATTTCCCTGTCTTCATCCTTTCTGCCTGATTTTTGGTCACTTTTGCATTTTCCCGGTGCCTTCACCACTAGAGGTAGCATGAGGTTGTGTCTGCAACCCACAGAAGTTGCTCAGGTAGTGCAGCTGATCCAGGATGGCACATCAAGGCGAACTGTGGCAAGAGGGTTTGCTGTGTCTCCCAGCACATTGTCAAGAGCAGGAAGGAGATACCAGGAGACAGGTCTGTACACCAGGAGATGTAGAGGGGGCCATAGGAGGACAACAACCCAGCAGCAGGACCGCTGTCTGCTCTTTTGAGCAAGGAAGAACAGGGAGAGCACTGCCAGAGCCCTACAAAATGACCTCCAGCAGGCCACTAATGTCCATGTTTTTGCTCAAACTGTCAGAACTCCATGAGAGTGATATGAGGGCCAGACGTCCACAAATGGGGCCTCTGCTCTCAGCCCAACACTATGCAGGATGATTGGTGATTGCCAGGTTCACCACTGGCTCCCTGTGCTCTTCATGGATGAGAGCAGGTTCACACTGAGCACATGTGACAGACGTGACAGAGTCTGAGACTCCATGGAGAACGTTCTGCTGCCTGTTACATCCTCCAGCATGACCAGTTTGGCGGTGGGTGAGTGATGGTCTGGAGAGTAATTTCCTTGGAGGTCCGCACAGACCTCTATGTGCTAGAAGTGCCCTGACTGCCCTGATTGCATATGTAAGACCATATGCTGGTGCAGTAGGCCCTGGGTTCCTTCTGATGCATGACATTGCTAGGCCTTATGTGGCTGGAGTGTGTCAGCAGCTCCTGCATGATGAAGGCATTGATGCTATGGGCTGCCTATTTCCAAAACCTGAATCCAATCGAGCACCTCTGGGACATCATGTCTCTTTTCATCCACTGACGCCATGTCGCACCACAGACTGTCCAGGTGTTGACCGATGCCCTGATCCAGGTC
The DNA here is from genome assembly GCA_900302695.1 of Helostoma temminkii. Lineage (NCBI taxonomy): Eukaryota > Metazoa > Chordata > Actinopteri > Anabantiformes > Helostomatidae > Helostoma > Helostoma temminkii. Next base: position 166,456 of record OMLM01001677.1, on the reverse strand, counting down.
TGTGAGGAGATCCCTTAGTAGAACACACTACTGAGCCTCATTTTGCATTGTCTTGAGGAATTTATACAGAAGTTGGATCAGCCTGTGATCTGATTTTTCCACTTTTATTTTGAGTATGATTCTGAATCTAGACCTCCACGGGATAATCATTTTGATTTCCATTTATCATTCTTATGTTATTTTGTTCTCAACGCAACTGTAATTCATCAAGATCTAGGATGTGTTAAGTGTTCCCCTTATTTTTTTGAGCTGTGTGTGTGTGTGTGTGTGTGTTTTGCTTTGTTTTGTTTTTTAGCTGCTTTACTGTGTGTGTTGACTCTGCCTGGATTTTGTTTTTGTATGTCTCTTCAGGACCTGTCAGGGTCCATTGATGATCTGCCTACAGGTACTGAGGGTGCACTAAGTCCCGGTGTGAGCACCTCAGGTGTCTCGAGCAGCCAGGGTGAGCAGAGTAACCCGGCCCAGTCACCCTTTTCTCCTCACACATCTCCCCACCTGCCAGGCATCCGAGGGCCTTCACCTTCCCCAGCTGGCTCCCCTGCCAGTGCCAGCACACCTCGCACAGGGCCACTGTCACCTGCCAACATGCCAGGTGGGTTGGTTGATCCTCCCACACACTGACATAAGAAATATGATCAGTAACAGACCTCTGATATTTATTATGTAGACACACTAATGTCAAATTACCAACCACTGTGACTTGAAGCACTAGAAGGTGAAGTTGTTGTTGTTGTTTTAGTGTTGTGCTTTTGATCATATCAGCTTTTGTGTTGATTTAGCATTTGACAGGGAAAATGTACTGCATAGCAACTTTATGTTATCATTAGGTTCTTTTGTCAACTTAACGCTATATAATATTAATAATCCCTTCTTGCAGTCGTTTGAAATTGAAAGTTGAAAGAAAGTCTCTTGTGTCTTTTTGTCCACCCACAACTTTAATTGCTGCCTTATGTTTTTTCTTTTTGTCACTCAAATATGCTTGAGCATAAAGTAATACTTCTTTGTACAACTCAAAACTCACTCTTTTATCTGTTTTATTAATTAAGAAAGAAACTTCAAAATCAGAGTGGCTTAAAATTCAATATTTACACTGTACCTTTTTGAACTCATCCTAACTTCAGTTAAATATTATTGTTTAGGGACGCAGATGCCTCCAAGGCCAGCAAGTGTGCAGTCAGATGGGAGCCTACACCCTGCAATGAGCCAATCCCCTATGGCCCAGGACAGAGGTATGTTGCACTGCAAAGTCTTTCATTAACTTGTCTAGAGTGTTTGCGGTACCATCCTAGCACTGTCTCCCTCTCTTGCCTTCTTCCAGGCTTTATGCAGAGAAATCCTCAGATGCCCCCTTACGGCTCCCCACAGTCAGCCTCTGCTCTCTCGCCTCGCCAGTCCTCAGGGGGACAGATGCATCCTGGGATGGGCGCATATCAGCAGAACAACTCTATGGGAGGTTACGGACAGCAGGGAGGACAATATGGCCCCCAAGGTGTGTGTTTTTGACTGTTAGCGTTTGGCTTGAAGAGACTGTTGTCCTTGTTCTTTTAGGATGTTATAAGGTTCATATATATAGAATAAGTTGCAGTGAACTAATCTGCTGGGTGGTTACCTATAATAGGTGTACTCGGATTTACCTTTCAAGAACCATCAAAGGACTGCAAGTTTAGACACTAAAAGCAAAATTAAACCTATATTCAGAATTCAAATGACAAAACCACAGAACACACACACTACTGGCTGTGTGCTTAACAAGGAAACATAAGGCTGAATACACTTTTGTACTTTGGATTTTGATTGGTTATATGCATGCCACTTTTCCTGTGTGGTGAAAATATGTATTGAAATGGTCTTTTTTTTTTTTTCTTTTTCTTTTTTGGAAGCAGTTCCCACTTAATTTACTTTATACTTCAAGTTTTCTCCTGTAAACATTCCCCATTACAAATGTATAGAATTGATTCTCTGCCTCATAAGAATACTGTGATATCTGTGGACCCTCCCTCTGACTCTGTTGCAGCTATTTTTAGCTGTGGAGCAGAGAGTCAGCTGACGTAGCAGAGCCTCCTGTCAGTAGAGCTGAGACTGTGACGAAGGCTTGTTGCTCAGGGTGCATAGCTCTCTGTGCTAGCACACTGTATGGAAAAAGTCTGCTTCACATGGCTCTTTAGGAAATGCTATATAACTATAACATACTATTTTGTTGTACAAATATTTTTGAGGTTTGTTATAATTTCTTTTCTTCATCAGGCCAGTGTATAGTTACCAGTTAACCATTTTTTTAAACTTTTGTCGAGCAATTGTTGTAAATACATTATTTTCTTATTTCTTATTTTTCTTTGGTATACTGATTTTTCTTTTAGACAACAGCAAGTGATTATTTGAAATGAATATTTTTTGTTATATCATCTTTAGGTTATCCCCGGCAACCTGGTTATGGCAACATGCCCAACGCCAACTACCCTGGGCCGGGCATGGGTCCAATGAACCCCATGGCAGGACAGGGTGGGGGGCCGCCTTATGGGGGCATGCCTCCAGGAAGGATGCCTCATAATCAAATGGGTGCACGTCCTTATGGCCCCAACATGGGTCCCAACATGGGCCCCAATATGGGCCCTAACATGGGTCCCAACATGGGTCCAAACATGCCTCCTAACATGGGCAACATGCCACCACAGGTAGGCTCAGGAATGTGTCCTCCTCCAGGCATGAACAGAAAAGCCCAGGACCCCACAGCCATGCAGCACCCAGCCACTAACTCCATGCACAACAGGTTAGTTTATGATGACCTTTATTTAATTTATTTACACATTTGATTGACATCTCACTTATGCTGAAAAGAAGATGGCTCTACTTTACACTGCCTGTTTCTTAAATACTCATCCATTTTTTTTTTCATCTAGGATGCCTGGTTACCCCAACATGTCTCCAGGCATGATGGGCTCTGGTCCTCCCTATGGCCCTCCCATGAACAACATGCCTGGAATGATGAACGCTCAAGGTGGATCCCCTTATCCAATGGGGCCAAACATGGCTAATAACTCAAGTGGTAAGTTTAACAAAGATGAATTTTCCTAACTTTATTCTTTTTCTAACATGATGATATATTAATATGACGGCCACTTCTGTATTGTCTAGGCATGGCCCCTAGTCCAGAGATGAACAATAAAATGAATAACAAAGTAGATGGAAGTGTAACACCTAAACCAGAATCCAAATCTAAGGTAAGCTGCCAGCTGTGTGTTGCAAAAACATTTTAGGAACACGTGTGTTCTTCCATGCATTTCTACTCTGTTTTAAGATTGATTTCTCATTTCTTATGTCATGCACAACAGAAGTCCAACTCCTCTACCACAACCAGTGAAAAGATAACACGCCTGTATGAGTTAGGACCTGAGCCTGACAGGAAGATGTGGGTGGATCGCTATTTGGCCTTTATTGAAGAGAAAGCCATGGACATGACCAATCTTCCTGCTGTAGGACGCAAACCCTTAGACCTCTTCAGGCTATATATATCTGTTAAAGAGATCGGTGGCATGACACAGGTTAATATGGCATTTAGAAACACAAATACATTTCTAAGTGTGGCTTTTGGCATACAATCAACACATATTTTTCGTTATTTGTGTCTCCCAGGTGAATAAGAATAAGAAATGGCGTGATTTGGCTACTTCCCTGAATGTGGGCACGTCCAGCAGTGCTGCCAGTTCTTTGAAGAAACAGTATATCCAGTGTCTGTATGCCTTTGAGTGCAAAGTTGAGCGCGGTGAGGATCCTCCTCCTGAGATTTTTTCAGACAACAAAAAGAACCAAGCTGCTAAGGTCCAGCCACCCTCTCCAGGTTAGTCCAGGATTTGTGCTGCCATTTTTTCTCCCTTCCAACTGCAACATGCACTTTAAAACAAACAAAATATGTAACTCTCTGTCTTTGGTTGTCATTAAAGTCATGTACCGTATCTGTCTGCTCCTCTCTTATTTCACACTGAAGCGTCCCTCTGCTCCACAGCTGGGTCAGGCTCTCTGCAGGGTCCTCAGACACCCCAGTCTACCAGCAGCTCTATGGCTGAAGGGGGGGACTTAAAACCTCCTACCCCAGCTTCCACTCCTCATACCCAAATGCCACCAATGACACCTGGGTCCCGGTGAGTATCATTTAAGATTTTACCAACTGATATTAGTTTTCTTTATGTTCCTAACATTATTTTCCTCACCATTGCTTCTCTTCCAGAACCAGTGTTAGCCTGCAGGACCCTTTCTCTGAAGGAAACGATCCTGCTTTCCCCAGGAAGAACATGACGCCAAACTCTGCCTATCAGTCTGGCATAAACACACCAGACATGCAAGGGCGCATGGGCACATATGAGCCCAATAAGGACCCCTTTAGTAACATGCGGAAAGGTAGGCACTCTGGATAGATTATGTTGTTTTAGAAGCTTAAATACTTTAATTACATTAATTAGTTGTGTAATAACTTTTAAATGGGCTTTATTTCTGAATGCACTTCCAGTCGGGGAGCAGTTTCTACCTGCTAATCAGGGCCCTAACAGTGGCATGGGTGACCAACAACAGCAGCAACCGCCACAACAGCAACAGCAGCAGCCTCCATTCAACAGAGGACCACCTGGGGCCATGGGCACAATGCCAATGGGGCCTAGACAGCCGTATCCTTATGGACCAGGTTACGACAGAAGGTGAGCATCACTGAATGAATATTTTCAAGGTTGTTGAGCATCTGTGATTACAGTATTAATTTTAAGCTAATGCAAAGTTCCCATGCATATCAGACAGATACATTTAATTAATAATTCTCAGGAGTGATTTTGCATAGGACTGGAATAATATTCAGTTAACTTTAGACTGAGTTGTGCCAGAGATTGTTATATTGTTTTCTATACCAAGACCAAATACAATCTTTAATCCTATATTTTATTTTTACTGATGCACCAATTGCTAGAGATCGAAATGGGCTGGTTTTTAAGCTCGCCATGACCGGTGACCAGCCAATTAGTCTGAAATATCTGATTGTGTGCTGTTCACATTTGTATGCATTATGGTTCACATCTCACACCAGAGCATATGAGCAGAGTGAAGCAATGAATATTTCCACTTAAAGCCACACCAGCACTGCTCTACTCATTATTACTCAGCACTCATTGCATCCCACTCCTTTCAAATTGCAATGCTCCCCGTTTTTTAAAAAAGCCACTCTACCCAAATTTGCCTGCTTCTCTGGGTAACTCTGTCTTGCACACAGTTACACAGACAATAACATCACAGCCTCACACACACAGACACATGTAAACATTGAAGTTATTTACTGTGAGTAAAGTAAAAAAAAGCTCACAATTTGTCATACCTGTAAAGCCTAAATAAGCTGTGGAGGAACATCCACACAAAACATTCTGTTCCTTGTTACAGTCTTCTGTTTCTATTACCTGTTGCACCTGGAAAAG